>VXCM01003875.1:0-23759 GCA_014773175.1 Lucifuga dentata
AAAAAAAAAAAAAAAAAAACCTGATAGTTTTTTGTAATATTTTTTTTGTTTTTTTTTGGTTGACAGTAACGCAGCATGTGTGTGGATTGAATTTATTAAGCTCAAACATGCAAAATCACCGGTATTCTCCTTTAACAAGTCATGATGCTGTTTCAAAAAATACTGTATTTTAGTCCTTTTGTATTACAGGTGTTTCTGACTTTATTGCTCTTATGTTTGACATGAAGGGTTACAGTCAGGTGAACTCTTGTCTTAAACGTCTTCAGAGTGTCTGGCTGCAGATGTGGTGTGTGTTGTGATTGAAAGCCGTGACTGATAACATTTTCTGTGGTGTGTCTTAGTTAATCTGAGAGTGGAATGAGTGGAATAATGGCGAACACGCCAGCAGAGAGCTGCAGCCTGAGCGTCCTGACGCAGGAGCAGGTGAGCCGGCTGAATGAGGTCCTGACAGAGGTGGTGTCTGTGCACGGCCGTGGAAACTTCCCCACCCTAAACATGCAGCTGAAGGACGTTGTGATGTGTGTCCGCTCCCACCTGCAGCTGAGCGGCATCAGAGTGACGGACGCGCGGCTGATCGGCTCAGCGGCCAGCCACGTCCTTGTGCGGGATAGCAGCTTGAGCTACAAGGACCTGGACGTGGTCTTCAGGGTGGAGCTGAAGGATGAGGCTGACTTCCAGCTGATAAAGGACGTGGTGCTGTGCACCCTGCTGGACTTTCTGCCTGAAGGTGTGAACAAAGAGAAGATCACAGTCCAGACCCTCACAGAGGCTTATGTCCACAAGCTGGTCAAAGTCAAAACCGAGCAGGATCGCTGGAGCCTCATCTCTCTGTCCAACAACAGTGGACGAAACGTGGAGCTGAAGTTTGTGGACTCAATGCGTCGGAGCTTTGAGTTCAGCGTCGACTCCTTTCAGATAGTGCTGGACTCCATGTTAGCATACTATGACCTGTCAGACACGGACACCTTCCAGGTCAGCGTGGTGGGCGAGTGCATGTATGGCGACTTTAGCCTGGCGTTGAGCCACCTGAAGAACAAACTGATCACCACCAAGAGGCCCGAGGAAATCCGCGGCGGCGGCCTGCTGAAATACTGCAACCTGCTGGTGCGGGACTTCCAGCCTGCTAACGAAGAGGAGATGAAGAGCCTGGAACAGTACATGTGCTCACGCTTCTTCATAGACTTCCCTGACATTGGTGAGCAGCAGTGCAAGGTTGAGGTCTACCTTCAGAACCACTTTGTGGGCGAGGAGAAGAGCAAGTACGCCTTCCTCATGGTGCTGTGGCGAGTGGTGAGTGAGAGCACGGTGTGCCTGATGAAGCGTGAGCTGAGGAAGACCCTGCAGCTCATCTCACACATGGCCGTCCAGGTGCTGGAGGAGCAGAACGCCGTCCGTGATGTTTCCTGCGACACCTGCGGCTGACGGCCGGAGCACAGCCGCCGTCAGGCACCTGTTCAGAGCACAGATCCAGCTACATGGCTGCAGCGTGACGGAGGAGGCCACGCCATGCTGCTTCAAATACAGACAAAAAATAAAAAGAAAAAACTAAAAAATAAATACTTTTAGACAAGTCTGAAACATGTTCTCTTTCCTCATCTCCACAGGGATCAACAATACCAAAGGTATTTTTAACGGTTATTTGGATTTTTTTTCCCACTCATACACCTAATTCCTAATGACGTTGCGTACCTTAAACTCCAGTTTCCCTCCACAGGAAGTCCAGTAAGCAGCGTGAAGGACACAAGGATGGAAGGTTTGGTGGAATGTTACGGTCCTGAATTCAGTTTCCTCTCATAATTTCAAACATGAGCTCTGGCCCAGTCGTTCAGAAGGATTTCGGCTGTTGGATTGGATCAAATCTTGAAAATGGGTTCAAAAGAAAAAAAAGGATTCTGAAATCAGAACAGATCATGTCATGCAGTTTTGGTTTTGATCTGGATCGAAGGATTCAGGATGCGTGGTTCAGAACCTTTGAGTAGGATTGGGATTGGGATACCTTTGATCCAGAAAATCAGGATTACCCAGATCCCAGCAGAAGGGTGGATTCAGAGTGGATTCAGGAACAAAATGTAACAGAATTTTAAAGCTGGTCAAATAATACCTTTGTATCATGTAGTATATACATTTATTTATATTTTGCACTTGATGTGTTTAACCATTACAGTGATAAAGTAGATAGTCACTAGGCTACCTATTAAGCCTTTCAGTACACTAAAGTAAAAAAAACAAAAGATTTAGTCCCTATAAAATAATCCCCTAAACAGCATCAAACAAAAATACTATATTTAATTTTAACTGTCATTTATCACTGTATATTAATTACAATGACAAAGCTGGTCTTTCTACAGATGAAGAACTCTGAACGTTCTTTATTCTGTTAACTATTGGACATTTAGCCTGTTTATGATTTAAAACACGTTTAAAACACGTGTTCTAAATAGCGCTAATGTATTTGTGTATAGTGTATAATTGTTTTTATTTATTTGTTGTGGGTCAGCTGACTGTTTAATAGAAATAGAAAATGGAAGGGGATGTTTCTGTTGTCTTATTGTGCTGTTTTGTCTCTTAAATAAAAACTCTTAAAGTGAGCCATGCTGCTGTTCTACCTGTTCTTTACATGGCTAGCAGCTACACTATCCATTTACAGCACTGATAATCTGGATTTGGTAATCCTAAAAGTTTGTATCTGGATCAGGGTGATCCGATCCAATGTTGCTTTGAAAAACTGGCGCAAAAGTAACATGGATTACCTGATCCTGGATGCAAAACATGGAATTTCCAAATCCGGATCATTCTGATCCAGATTAAACTTTTTGAACAGCTGGGTCCTGGTGTTAAAAGGTAATCCTAAAACTGATGTGGCTGGTCAGGGAATCTCATTGGATCGTGGTGTTTTGGCAGTGAGATCCCTCCTCAGCCAGATGATTCCGTCCCGTACTGTTTTTTTACCTGTGTAACTGAATGGTTTATCAGCTGTCCTGATGCTGTGAATGCTGGAAGCGTGACATGACCCAGCAGAGATCCACCATTAACGGCTCCATCTGTTTAAACACGTCTGCAGGAGTTAGGTGCTTGGTTTGGCTGATTTCATTGGCCCTCGACATTGAATTGACCCATCTCATGACTTTTCTTCCTGCAGCTGACCGTCTGTTTGTTGCAGGGGTTTTATGGATTAGAACTCTGGGATCCATCCCTTCACTCCGCAGAAAGTCTGGTCCCTGTTCAGGGCTGGATTTCTAAAACGCTCCTAAACCAAAACATGGTCTGACCGCTAACATCCATATTTAAATCCTGCCTGATTAGTTTAGCTGTTTATGTGCACAGAGTGATGATGAATTATTCAGAGAACTCCAGCAGCAGCATTCACAGGGTTAGAGCAGGTCAAAGGGTAAGTGGAGGTGATTGGTTAAAGCAGTCTGGCTGTCAGATCCTGCGCTGACCCAGGGTACAAATCATCAGGGCTGACGTACGCTTCAACAAAATCAAACAAATGGTAGAAGAAGAAGAAGTGGAGGGCAGCAGAGTGAATGACTTAAAGCTGATTTTTGTTTCTGTGCTTCAAACTTTATACAACTTTATTTTTATTTGCCCTCACAGCAAGAAAACCTGTGATTAAAAAAAACACACACATTAACCCCTAATAAAACAACCTGACCTTTGTAAAGGTCAACAAGTAAACAGTGTGTAAACATTCTGCGCTGTCTTTTTAATATTTAAATTGGAATAAAGGTGTATTTTTCTGTATTGTTTGACTGCTCTGCCCTGGTCTTTCCTTCACGTCTCTCGTCTCATTGTCTCTCTTTCAGTCTGTCCGGTTGTCCACGAGCCAAGAAGAGCGGCATCAAAATCCTCCACAGTAAAGAGGACAAAGACGACCAGGAGCCAATCAAGTAAGCTTCCTGACGCAGCACGGGCACGCTCACTCACCTCTCAGCCAATCAGCCGCAAACACACGAACCCAAACCTCACCGCCCTGAAGTCAGACGTGCAAACAGGTTGATCGTGTACAGTAATTGTAAAGTGGTGTTGTGACATCATCATCTATTAGATCAGTCGTCTTCAAAGTCCAGATCCAGATTGGGCCACAACGGTCTCTGGACTGGAACATTCTACTTTTCATATGTATTATTTATATTATCTGTGAGACATCGCTGCGACACACCCAGTCAAAATTCTCTGAATGTCCGACTGCTCCGCTGTCTGTGTGAGAATGTCTACTCTGCTTTGGTTTGGTCCAATCACAGTCAGCATCCCGTCATCTCCATGACAACGATGGGTTGACACGGCCGTTGGGCTCATTGAGAGTTGAAAAATTAGGATCCCAGTCCGACCCTGGCTTAACCGACCTTTAATAAACGGACCTTTGTCTGATTGAAAATTTTCTTTTTCGACCTTTAAGATTTGTATTTGAATATCTCTGTCCTTGATCTTAAAGGACCATTCCACCCATTTTGCCTGTTTGAGTCTAATATATTCAATTTCCATACATGTTACATTACTGACTGTCATTTGCCAAAGGATACTAGCATACGGAACGGTGATCTGTGCGTCGACCTGAGAATGTTCAGTCCTCCTCTTCACCTCTTCTTCACCTTCTCTCCACCTCCTTCCAGCTGCTGTCATTTAGTTAAAGCAGAGTTGAGTGTGTGCGATAATCTAAAGTTCAGCTGTTCCTGCTGTCTCTCTCTCTCTCTCTCTCTCTCTCCCTCTCTCTCTCTCTCTCTCACACACACACACACACCTTCCTCGTTAAAAGTCAGAAAGATGCTGAAGCCAGGATGCTTGGCTCATCCTAAATCAGCCAAACATCAGTGTGGAGGAGCAGAGAGGAGGCGAACAGCTTCTGTCCTCCTCACTACAGAAAAGTGAGAAGAATCATTTCAAGTTCATTTTCTGCATTTTTGCAGTTGACATGAAAGTAACAAATCACTGGTTTGTTCAGTAAAAATTCTAATGTAACAAGAGAAGAGAGAGGTCAGAGGTCAGCTATGAGTAAAATAAACATCCAGTCACAAAGCTTCAAAGGTGCAGGTGGCGTGGCTGAAGCTGAGTTGTTTGGTCCGCTGAGCATCATGAGAGTTTGGAGCCGTGCGTCATACAGTACAGAAAAATCAGGATTTCACAGCGTGAGCCTAAACGCATCGTTTCATTTCCCACAGAAATCACAGTGTGTGTGTGTTTGTTTCTCCTGTTAGGTGTCCCGTCCCAGGCTGTGATGGACAGGGTCATGTGACCGGGAAGTACGCCTCGCACCGCAGCGCGTCAGGCTGCCCCCTAGCAGCCAAGAGGCAGAAGGACGGCTACGTCAACGGCTCGCAGTTTGTCTGGAAATCTGGAAAGACGGACGGCATGACCTGTCCGACCCCGGGCTGCGATGGATCAGGACACGTCAGCGGGAGCTTCCTGACCCACCGCAGGTGGGCGGGGCCATGTCACTTTTTAGAACCTTTGTTTAACTGGGGATGATTTTCTACAATGTATGTTCTTTTCTGAGCTCCACCACATTTCACTGATAGCTAAACAGCAGCCTATGGATGTCATGTGGATTCAGTGCCTTGCTCAAGGGAGGGTGAGCGTGTCACAGCTCCACACTGCCAATGACTGTACAGGCTACAGTCTGTGAACTTCAACCAACAAACTGCTAAAATTAGCATAACTTTAGCAGCAAGTTAGTGTAATTTTAGCAGCAAGTTAGCATAACTTTAGCAGCAAGTTAGCATAATTAGCAGCAAGTTAGCATAATTTTAGCAGCAAGTTAGTATAACTTTAACAACAAGTTAGCGTAACTTTAGCAGCAAGTTAGCATAACTTTAGCAGCAAGTTAGAATAATTAGCAGCAAGTTACCATAATTTTAGCAGCAAGTTAGCATAACTTTAACAGCAAGTTAGTGTAATTTTAGCAGCAAGTTAGCATAATTAGTAGCAAGTTAGCATAATTTTAGCAGCAAGTTAGCGTAACTTTAGCAGCAAGTTAGCGTAACTTTAGCAGCAAGTTAGCATAACTTTAGCAGTAAGTTAGCATAATTAGCAGCAAGTTAGCATAATTTTAGCAGCAAGTTAGCATAATTAGCAGCAAATTAGCATAATTTTAGCAGCAAGTTAGCATAACTTTAGCAGCAAGTTAGCGTAATTTTAGCAGCAAGTTAGCATAATTAGCAGCAAGTTAGCATAATTTTAGCAGCAAGTTAGCATAACTTTAACAGTAAGTTAGCGTAACTTTAGCAACAAGTTAGCATAATTAGCAGCAAGTTAGCATAATTTTAGAAGCAAGTTAGCATAACTTCAGCAGAGTGAGGCTCCAAGCTGCTAATGATGCCTTTGCATTTACATGTTTACATACTTAACCTGAACAGCCCGTCTGATGACACGTGTCACTCCACAGTATGTCTGACTCTGTGTGTGTGTGTGTGCGTGTGTGTGTGTGTTTATTCCAGTCTCTCCGGTTGTCCCCGTGCCACCTCAGCCATGAAGAAAGCCAGGATGAGCGGCGTGGAAATGCTGACAATCAAACAAAGAGCGAGCAAAGGTCAGAGCCTCCAGAAACGCTCAGCTTCATCTGAAAACCCTCACAGAATTCCAGCTGTTTTCCAGCTGTTTGCTGGTTTTGTCAGTCTGGTGTCACGGAATCACTCCAGCCACCTTCGTGTTATTTAGCTTACAGGAAGAACGAGACGTTATGGCGAATCAGAGACATGATGAGTGTTGTTCAGCAGCGGAACACAGAGACTTAAAATAAGATCTTCATGAAAATGAGCTGAATGAGATTAGAGATGAAGATTTTATTTATTTATTTGTTTGTTTGTTTAACAAATCAGGGGGTGTGCCTGTAGGTCATGTATGAAATGGGCCCAGGTGGTCTGTTATGACTTATTGTATCTTTTCACATAGCAGTGAGTTCTGCTGTTACTTTAGTCTTTCCAGTGCAGCAAGATGATTTTTTTTTCTTTTTTTTTTTTTTGNTTTTTTTTTTTTTTGATTAAATGATGAAAAGTGAAGCTGGAGTGTGTGTGTGACATGGAATGAGCTGCATTCTGGCTTGCAGCACATACCTGAAGGTGCTTTTGATATGTTTGCTGTGGGATGTTAACGTGTTGAGAGCTGCTGTCCATCGGCTGGTTGGTTTTGTAGTTTTGAGATAAAACTTGTTTTTGGATGGAGAAGCTGTAATTTCTGAAACAAAGTGACTTTAGAGAAATGTTTTGCTGTTTGATTTCATTTAGAAATAAAGAGCAGGTCATTAAAGCAGATTCTGCTTTCATTCCACCTGATTTTAGATTTTACCTTAAAAAAAGCATTTTTGTGATGAGGAGAAATGACTTAACTTTTGTACATCAGAAAAGTGAGTAAAAGTTTTTTTACATTTTGGACTCAGGCATTGAAAATGATGAAGAAATCAAACAGCTGGATGAAGAAATCAAAGATCTGAACGAGTCCAACAGCCAGGTGGAGTCAGACATGATCAAACTGAGGACACAGGTAAGCTCTGTGTGTGTGTGTGTGTGTGTGCGTGTATGTGGTCTTAGCTGATGGAGATGAGGTTGTGATGCTGGTGCTGATTTTTATTTATTTTTTATTTTTTACTGATGCTGATGTTGTTNCTTAGCTGATGGAGATGAGGTTGTGATGCTGGTGCTGATTTTTATTTTTTTTTTATTTTTTACTGATGCTGATGTTGTTTTTGTTTGTTTTGTTTTATTTTTTACTGTTGGTGATGTTTTTTTTTGCTGGTGGTGGTGTTTTTTGTGTTTTATTTTATTTTATTTTATTTTTTTTTTACTGGTGCTGGTGTGTTTTGTATTTCATTTTATTTTATTTTATTTTTACTGGTGCTGATGTTTTTTTTAATGGTGTGTGCTGGTGTTTTTTGTGTTTATTTTATTTTATTTTATTTTTACTGGTGCTGGTGTTTTTTTTAAATGGTGCTGGTGTTGTTTTTTTGTTTTTTTTTTTATTGGTGCTGGTGTTTTTTTTAAATGGTGCTGGTGTTTTTTTTTTTGTTTTTTTTTACTGTTGCTGGTGTTTTTTTGTATTTATTTTATTTTATTTTATTTAATTTTACTGGTGCTGTGTTTTTTTGTGTTTTATTTTATTTTATTTTATTTTTACTGGTGCTGGTTTTTTTGTTTTTTCAATGGTGCTGGTGTTTTCTTTTTTTTTTTTTTTTTTTTCTTTTTACTGGTGCCGACGCTGCTTTGTTGTCTTGCAGATCACCACCATGGAGACAAACCTGAAGTCCATTGAGGAGGAGAACAAGGCGATCGAGCAGCAGAATGACTCCTTGCTGCACGAACTGGCCAACCTGAGTCAGTCGCTCATCAACAGCTTAGCCAACATCCAGCTTCCACACATGGTAAGAAAACGCCTCAGAAGGTTCAGTCTGAGGAGAGGAAATGCTTAATGAAACCTGACAAATTTCAGCTTCATCTCTTTGTTAACATCAGGAAGCTGTGAAAATCTTTTCCAGCCTTTCTCAGAGTTTCTCATCTGCTTCTTTCTGTTGGCCGCCTGTTTTTATTTTCCCAGCATGCTGTGCTTCTGTGAGTTCACATAAAAAATACAACTTGTCTGAGTTGAATGAGTCTTCATGGCTGTTCTGACGTCATGTTGTGTAGAAGGAAGACTGAGGCTAATTGGATAATCTCTCTGAGCCGCACAGACTCTCTGCTGCTACTTCCTGTTCTCCTTCCATTGATAGGAACGGCAGGAAAAATATCCGTCTTAGGCCGGAATTTGATCTGATTTGGCCTGAAGTGGAGTGAGACGACTTCACTCTTTTCCTGTGTGACTTTTGGGATTTATGGCCAAATTGCTTAAACAGGTTGATTTATGCTGAAACAGGTGAAATTTTCTCATTGCTAATGAAATTTGATGGATTTTTTTCTTTTTAGTTTCCAGAAGAATTCCACCAGATTTAAAGGCTGAATAAAAGGCTCCATTCACACTGTCGGACATTCTCCGATCCAAATTACTGGTCATACTGGGATTTTTCACATGTAACTGTTCATGCTGCATCTGTTTTGGGGTATTAACCATAACCGTAACATAAAGATATCCTTTCATAATCTGAGCTGACGTTGTATATGAAGAGTAAAAATAACTGAGGATGTTAGTTTAATGAAACGTTGGTCATTTCTTTCCATCTCTGGGTCTCATTGGCCACATTTGCCATCTTAGTGGCTAATTCCGATTTGTTACCTATTTTTCAAACAGCATCTTTAATCTTCTATAAGTTTCCACATGTGATCCGTGTGTTTACACATTCAGACCTGAAACAACAAGGTTTAGTTTGGGAGACTGAAATAATTCTACAAACTGCTGCTTTCTTAAAGGTTTATCATGACGTCATTATTTTAATTATTAACGTTAATCATTCAGATGTGTGTTTACAGTCACATTTGCAGATATCTGATACGTACGAAATTTACAGATTCCTCAGCTAATATTGGCATTCTTTGTAAATAAAAGCAAAACAGGCTGTGAAAAAAATGTCTTTATTATTTCCCCCTTTGATTTTTCATTCAAAGTATTAAAAAAAAAAATCTTTAATTAAAATCAAATAATTTGAAGGAAAGAGAAATTCTTATCATGAAACAAATATTTTTTCTCAAATATCTGTGAAAAAAAACATTCATTCACACATTCAATATGTGTGAATGAATGTTTGTAGATCTTCATTTAATACTTTGTGCAGCCAAGATAATGTCTGAGTTTCCTATAAGCTTCATGAGGTTGGAGAACATGAGAGATCTGAGAGCATTCCTCCATCAGAACCTCTCTATCCTTCAGATTTCCATTCCTCCATCAGAATCTCTCCATCCTTCAGATCTGCAGCTCCAGGTTGTGGACTCTCCTCTTCAGCTCCTCCACAGCTTTATGTGGATGATGATGATGGTAAAACCTGGGTTTTGTGTGATGTTGAGGTTTTCTTTGGATCGTTGTCCTGATCCAACACGGCCCAGTTGAAGCTTCCTGGTGTAGATTTAATACCTGCTGATACCTGATGGAGTCCATGACACCATGTTTCCTAACATGTTGTCCAGGCCTTCGGCAGAAAAATAGCATCAAAGCTCCTCCACCAAACGTAAAAGCATGTCCATCATTCATCTACACCAAACCTCCTCTGTTTGCTGCCAGAAAACTCCATTTTTGTCTGATCTGACCATAGAACTCTGTCCCACTGAAGGTTCCAGTAACTTTGTCAAACTGCAGCTGTTTGAGTTTGTTGTTTGATGACAGCAGAGGCTTTTTTTCTGACAAAAACTCCCAAACAACTCATGATTATGTATCTGATGGTAGTTATGGAGACTTTCTGACCCGAAAACCTAACTAACATCTGCATTCAAACCATCATCCTCACTGTGCATAGAGTTGATACACATGTCCTCTTCCAGGCTGGTTGAGAAAAATATTTGTTTCATGATAAGAAACAACTTTTTCAGATTTTTTCCTTTCAGGTTATTTTCTGTTAATATTTTGAATGAGAGATCAAGAGGATAACAAATTTTTTTTTCCACAGCTTACTTTGCTTTTATTTACCAAGGGTGCCAATATAAGTAGAGGGCTCTGTATTTCCACTAAACAGATCAGAGAATATCTGATTCCACGTGACTTTTACTGTTTCCTGATGCGTGACATGTGAGCAAAACATCAGAATCAGGACGCGGGTTCCTGCTGGGTAAATGAAGCTGTTACTGCAGTTCAGTGAGATTTGACTTATTCATTATCCTGACAAAGCTGTAATTAGTTTAAACAGAAAGTCAGAAATGTTGTTAGGACTGAATAAAACCAGAAGCTGATCAAATCTGACAGTGACAGATTTAAAAACCTGAACAGTAACTTGAACACGTTACATTTCCTAAAGGAAATGTAATGTGTGCTTGCCCTTTGCTGGGACTTCCTGCACTGCTGTGTGTGTGTGTGTGTGAGAGCCACCTGCACCTGCTACATGCCACAGTTTGTAAGATTTAGACACTTAAACAGAATGTGTATCCCCTCACTTTACATCACGGGGGGGGGGNGGGTGGGGTCAGCATGTCTGAGCTCCCCATGCACTCTCAAAGGGAAAAATCATGTTGTTTCTTTTCAAAAATCAACTGTGGTTGTTATAGCGCCCCCATCAGGTCAACTTATGACTCATTTGTTGCATACTTGTCTACTGCACGTGTCCACCAAGTTTGGTAACAATCGACGAATTTGTTTATGAGTTATGTAGGGGCATGGCTCATTTGTTGAATGAGCCACACCCACTCAACTTTGGCAGCCAATTGTAGCAAAACAATAAGAAATATCAAACAACATCAAATGGAACTTTTGTTTGCGTTGGTCCAGAGATTACACATGCCACATTTGATGTCATTTGAGCTAAAAATGTAGGAGTGGGTATGAAAAAACTGTTTCAGAAAAAAAATTAAAATGGCAGAAAAATTCTTCAGGTCAAAATGGGCGTGGCCAACAGTATATGGATGAATGCGTCTCAATCCAAGGAATCCGTGGGAAAAAAAGAATTTTGAACGTAGAACACATGATTCAAAAGTTATAAGCCAAAACACGAAAGTGGTTATTACAGCGCCACCATCAGGTCAGTATGTATAATTTTATTTTTGCTTGTACAGGGTGACACTATGAATCTATCTGCTAAGTTTTGTTGCTGTAGCTGTTAAAGTTTCTGAGCTAAAATACTTGCAATAGTTCTCCATTCATTCTCTGTGGAAAAACAAATCAGCCAGTTTTTCGTGATTTTTACAAAAATCGTCGGTCGGTCCTTCTCTGTATCAGGCCGCACAATTTGATGTAGATACACAGGACTGGACAATCGTGCAGGACAGGTTACGCGCCAGAGTTTCGGGAAGTTTGTTAAACAGCATAACAATATGTGTGCTGCGTTTGGCAAGCACACGTGATGACCTGCAGTGTGAACAGAGCCAAAGAAGCTCAGGCAGACGTTGTTTTTGTTCTGGTGTGGCTTATTCAGGTCGGTGTCGCCACCTGGTGTCCAGCAGGCTAATAGACTTCTCTGTAACCTCTCCCATAGAGACCGCTGCCACAGAAAGAGGCCCCACTAAAGCATAACTGCTGTTTACAGATGACTCCCACAGTAAGACCTCATTTATCCTTTATCCAATTATCCTTCTCCTCTGCACTGTTGCCTCCTCCTCCTCCTCTTCCTGCTCCTCCTTCTTGCTCCTCCTCCCCTCCCCTCCCCNCCCCCCCCCCGAGCCCACAGCTCTCCACATCGAACGCTAATTCAATAATATGATCAGACTGGCCCCAAACGCAAGCTTTTTTGTTTTACATTTGAGAACCGGATCTTTACACTTTCCATTAAAGTTTCTAGAAGTTCTATAAGTCTCGAGTCTTTAAAAGATTAGGGATTTGAAAAAAAATAATAGGAAACTAAAATTTTAGCTTTTATGTTTTGGAAAATGGTTGTTGGTACCGTAACATGTTATGTATTGGGCTCAAACATGCACAATCACCAATATGGTCCTTTAAAGCACCGTATCAGCACCATTTCCCGACTCTTGCTTTTGAAAGCATAATAGAGCTTTTAAAGTGATGTTTTAATTTGATCAGAAAGCGTGTAAAGCATGATACCACCTTTCATTCTGGACTCTTTGAAGATAAAGTCCCTCTGTTTGCTGGTTGGTTGACAGGATGAATTTGTGTGTCAGGGTCCTTCAGAGCTGAACCCACACAGATTCAGCTGCTGAGGGTGAATGAACCCTCTGACCTGACGTTTTGCTGTCATGAATGACAACGGAACGATGGAACCTGGATCAGTGTTTATAGTCATAAACTGGCTAACATCTGTGAGCCAAATACTAATCCTTGGTGTACGCTACATAAAAAACCAACTCGGCCAAATCTGTCCAGCAAACCTGAACCGCTTAAAGTCCACGTCAGTCAGACTGACCTGGAGTTCTGTCACAGAGGTTTAAAGGACCATACCAGTTGTTTTGCATGTTTGAGTCTATTATATTCAATTTTCATACATATAACATTACTGACAATCATTTCCCAACGCATACTACTGGAACGGTGAATTAAAAATGTTTCTCCTACCTTCCAGACCTCCATTGGTTTCAGTTCATTCTGCTATTAAAATCAACTTGCTGATACTTGAAACGTTCTTGGGATAGGTAATCCATCATCGCCAACAAGACGTGTATTCAGGTTTTTTTAGAAGTTATGTAATTTTAGTGTTTAAGCTCAATAAAAAGCGTGGAGTGAATGTATGCCTCCACCGGGGAATATAGTCCCAAAAGAAGACCTGCGTTTATGGAAAAATTTAAAGGACCGTGACTTCATAAGGCTGTGTAACTATTAGCAGGAGAAACATGGATTTTTAAGGTGGGTGTATCACTTGAATATTTGATTTTGAAAGATTAAGAGATTTAGCAAAATATCAGGAAAGCTGAAATACGGTTTTATCCTTTGGGAAATGATTGTCAGTAACGTAACATGTATGAAAATTGAATATATTAGGCTCAAACATGCAAAATGGTCAGTATAGTCCTTTAAGTCAGCCAACTAAATGATTTGTACCTCCAGAGCAGCTCCACCTTTGTAAAACTAAACTCCAGTCTGCTGCTGTACTCCTCCACCCATAAATGCTCCATTAGTTTTTAACATCATGGTTTTGTCTCCATATGCAAGCATTATTCTTTCATCTTCCACCTGAGTCAGCTGACATCCCTCTCCTCGTTGCTGCATGCTTTAAAGGTGCATTACGTAGACCTTTACAGGCTGAAATGACAGACTGCAGTGACCAGTGCTTTCCTGATGGTGTTCCCCTCCTTAGCCACGCTCCTAGCCCTTGTCCTTCTGTCTTTCAAACCGTCCCCCACTGTCTGTTTAACCTTAGATGTCGGTGCATCCTCTAACCCTCTGATTGTTTGATTCCTCGTGGCTTTCTTTTTCCTCAGGAGCCAATGAATGAACAGAACTTTGACACTTATGTGAGTACGTTGACAGACATGTACACCCACCAGGACCAGTACCAGAGCCCGGAGAACAAGGCGCTGTTGGAGAACATCAAACAGGCCGTCCAGGGCATCCAGGTCTAGTCTGTAATCTGCCACACTTCTTTATTTCCTCTGCTGTTACGCTCCAAATTCCATCTTTCTTTCTTTTTTTTTTTAGTATTTGGGTTGTTGTTGCCTTGCTTTGAAAAAGAATTTGCCAATGGCGAAGGTTTTAAATGAACATTCACATTTTGTACATTTTCATATGACCTAATATAATGTGATGTACTGTTTATAGCTGCTAATGTATGCACATTCTAGTGTACATGTATTTATTTATTTATTGTAAGCTTGAATCATTTCTGATTTTAATGTGATTTAAAAAAAAAAAAAACTGGGCATCACGGGTTAAACGGGGAGCGGCGAGTCAATGGAACGTAAAGAAAAAAACCAGAAGACCAACGAATTCATCAGTTTTTGTAAGGTGACAGTCTTCAGTGGATGGTCTGAATGCTAATTTTAATGTAAAAGTTTAACTAAAATTATGAGACAAAGCAATGATTTCAAACATCATGACACGGAAACTTACTGGTGCAAATCCCATCATCCCCTGCAGAGTCGTTCAGGTTGAAGCTGACCGGCGCTAAAAGCTTTTCTTTGCTCATTTGAGGAAAGACGTGAAAGACCAACGTAGGAGACAATCTGAATCCATTTCAATCAGCGACTTTAACGAGCTACTCGGACAACAAATCAGCAATATTGGTATGAGAATATTAAAGTGTTTTTAGATATGGATGCAATCTAAAATGTTTGGGTATATGCAATTTCTTACGAATCAAACTAGCAAAGAGCTGATAGATGTTTTTGCTACTATAAGTGTATTGCGTTTTGTATAAACCTTTTACAATGATCATGTTTTAGAAATCCAGCACGGGTGAAAGGACTTTGGTTCCCTTTGTTTCCATGTTTTGATGTTTTTGTGTGGATGAAGGGGAGTTTGGATGATGAGCAGATTTGTAGATAAGATTTTTTCTGACAGCTCCACTGGACTTACAGGGTCAAACTTCCCATCCGTTACTGTTTATTGCACTGTACAAAAATGTCTTTTCAGTCATGCATCTAATCGTCTGAGCCCCCAGGGGGCGTGATATGAGAAACATGATGACCAAGCAGCTTTTTAATTACCTTTGATTGTCACTTGTGTTTTCAGTAAACTGAAAAGTGATCTGAACGGGCTTTCCGTTCACACTCAGTGAGACTGAAAGCGCAGTGCTGATGGAGTTTGTGTTGATCATGCATGCACTTTACTGGAGTATGTCAAAGTATTTTCATGTGGTAAAAGAAGCAAAAAAGTGTACCGCGAGTACGTGGAAACTGTGATTTTGTGCTGGCGATTTCCTGTTTGAAAACAACATGGAGCCAATTTGATCTGATGATTAAAGGAAAATTCCCCTCTGATGGAATCTCTGCCATTCAAGTGCCATAGCTGCTTTGCTTTAGACCAGGGTTCCCCAACTAGTCTTCCCCAAGGGCCAAATTATGTCAAGCATGCCAAGCCAAGGGCCACTACCTCCCCCCCCCCCTCTTTTCTCATTTGGTAATTTTCACATTTTGATTTNTTAGTTTTAAATGTAACCTTTCACAACCAGAGCGGCCTGACACTGGGCCCAGCACTTCCTTTGTAGTGTTTGCGGTGTTTAATAATCACCATTTCTTAATAAAATGGAGATATATGAATATCTTTGGAAAGCTTAGATTCTCCCGAACAAAATGAGCCCAAGCATAACATTTTATGACCATNGAGGGCCTGATAGATAGGACCCACGGGCCACATTTGGCCCGCGGGCCGCCAGTTGGGAATCCCTGCTTTAGACCATCTCATCCTGTTCTGCTTCTTTGTTTTTGCTACTTTGGTAAAGAATCCATTCAGCCCAGTCAGAACCAGTCAGCAGGAATTTCAGAACATTTAGAGCGTGACTCACTGCCTCTCCAAACTCTCACACCTTTTCTACAAAGTGTTTTATGATTTATTCCCGAAATTATAGCTTAGGAGAAATCTGACATTTTCTGGAACATCCTCCCTGTTTTTGTGGATTTAAATAATTTTTAAATCTGTTTTTTTTAAAAATCAGATGCAAAGACCAATGACAGCTCAGTGAGCGGTGCGTTATCCAATCAGGTGTGGGAAGATTTAGCTCTGAGTGATTTTCTACATTTCTCAGAATGATTTTTAATAAAACCCAGAGAAATTCCTGAGAAATTCTCTGGATTGTTCAGCTTCTCAAAAACAACTGACATGCACGTCAACGAACCGCTGTGAAAATGTTTGGCCTGTAGGTGGTGCTACAGCAACACCATACATTTACATGGCCATAACTCAGGACTATGGAAGCCCAAACGTGCCAAAATTAAATATATAAAAAATTATATTGTGAAATAACTCTATGCAAAAGTACCAATAAATTATGAAACAATTCCATAAATCATTTTAATAATAACACCTTTATTTCATAATGCCCCATTTTTCAGGGCATTATATAGAAAAATTTTAATTCAGCATTATTTTAATCAGTCAACCATATATTTATATTCTAAGCAGCGACTTTCTCGCATGCAAAAACATCAAAACTTAATTTGGTGACAGTTTAATAGTTGTAGAAAGTTTAAACTTACCGTTGAGTTTGTCTGCCTATAGCTGACTACTGGAACAACCAATCAGTGTAAGGCCACGCCCACTGCGCAAGGCCACGCCCATTAGTCTTTTGATTGACGAAACGGTGTTGTGAAATAAAAAGACTTGAAAAATGGTACATTATGAAATAAAAGTGTTGTGAAATAAGATTTGATGATTATGATTTATGGAATTATTTCATAATTTATTGGTACTTTTGCATAGAGTTATTTATAATATCATTTCTATATATTTAATTTTGGCGCGTTTGGCCTTCCATACAGACAGGATGCAGATATCCTCCACAAATCATGGCACCATCAGCCAATCAGCATCATTTCCATCCTGGTGTATTTTGATGCAGACCCAGATGAAACATTTCTAATCTTCCCTGTTATTAAAATAAGAACAAAACTTCCTACTTGACTAATTATAAGAAAAATTAAAATAGAGTATATAACACTACAGTCTCATTAGCCTAAAATCAGATGTGTAAGCAGATTGAGCATTCTGCTGAGTCAGCATCATCTTAGCTACATGTTTCTACACTTATTTGTTAATAAATGTGACCTCTGACCCTGCATCTATTTTAATCAGATCTGGATCAATTTCTGGATCTAGATGAAATTGAACTCTATTGATAGTCCATCAAAGAATATATACATAATCGGTGTATCATTCATTCTTTTCATATCCATTTAAGAATCCAAAATCAGAAAACGAAAAAACAACTTATTTCATTATTAATTTACAAATCTAACATAAAAAAACAAATAATGAATTATTTTTCTTACTTTAGACTTTATGCTCAAATTAAAAATAGAAAATGAGAAAACAGGACCACGGACCGAACTTTAATTTGATATTTAAGCTTTCTGAATTTGGCGGGGGGGNACCGCTATGTTAATAACAACATACATCTATTTTATGAAATTAATTGAACAGATTAGATGAAATTACAGTACCTGAAAGATTGTGCTGATATTTTCTGTTGTCATGTCATCCTCCTTCACAATTACGCCTTTATTTCCTCTGAGCGAGATGAAATTCTCCATGATCATCCATGCTAGCAAAACACGCATTGCCAGCAACACATGAATTGCTAGAAAACATGAAATGCTAGCAACACACAACATGCACTGCTAGCAAAACATGAATTGCTAACAAAACACAAAATGCTACCAACACATGAATTGCTAGCAAAACACGAAATGCTAGCAACACACGACACGAATTGCTAGGAGAACACGAAATTAAGCTGACAATTTGCTAACTCCCGGGTCATACAATTTGGTAAGCTTAAATATCAAAATCAAGTTCTGTCCATGGCCCCGCCTTTCTCATTTTCTATTTTTAACTTGAGCATAAACTCAAATGTACATAAAAGAAGTTTTGTTTTTCTTTGAGATTTTGATAAATGTCCTATCTTGCAGTGATAAAGAAAGCGGGAAAAATGCTGCATCTGGATCTTCTTCAAAAGCAAATAAACTCTTCCATTATTCTACAAAATGTCATGGGAGTCCCTCTGTTACTTTGTGAGAAGAAAACTTTGAAGGTTCTCGTTCTTTCCTGAAGCCCCATGTTTTTTTTTTTTAATATGCGTAAAGAAGAACCTCACATCAAACCATTAACGGGGGGAGTTTTCCTTTAAATGTGTTCCTCTTTGGACTTTTCCTGCAAAGCGACATTCCATGACTTGTCGTTTCTGTCCGAAGCTTTATGTGTGCAGCTTCCTGTAAACTTCTGCTTTAGATGGACTGACGGCTTCGACCTTATTGACTTATTCTCACCGGAACAGAGGAAATGGGACTAAAGCACAATTTAAAGACAGTCGATAAACTAGCTGTTGTCATATCACTTAAAAGCTGAACTGTAACTATTTACATAGAGACTCACACTAACATCTGACATGCTAGAATGCAAAAGAAATCATGAATATTTGTGAAATTATTTGTTTATCAAAATCCTATGATTTCTTTCTTTCTAGCTACGTTGATGAGGAGTTTTTCTACTCTTGTTTTTTCTCTTTTTACACTTTTCTTTTTTCCTCTAAACTTTCCACATGGCATGGCTTTCACTGATATTTTGCTGTACGTTTAAGGTCGCCAGTGATATTTTCATTTTTACTGTGAAGTTTGTAGAGTTTTTGGCATCTCTGGCTCTGAATAAATCTTGTGTTGCAGCTCTGATCTCGCAGTTTTTCTCTCACTGACGATCAGCACGACAGAAATGCTGGAAGACCTTCTGCAAGCTGGAGCCAGTATGGTGAAATTATTCATTTTGGGGCATTTAAGCTTCCAGCTGTGGAATACCTATTGTGCCAAAATTAAGAAGAAATAAAAGAATAAATAAATGCGGAGATATAAAGATATTAAAAAATATACATAAAAGAATAATTGTAGCATTTTTATTTATTTTCACATTTGTTAATTTATTTCTGTATATATTTATTCATTTAATTCTGTACATAAAATTACATATGTTTATTCATTTTCCCATTTAAATTTCTGTATTTATATCCTATATGTATTTTTAAATTTTTTGATTTATTTTTATATAGTGTCATTTATTTTTATATTTGTTTCCGTATTCTTGTTCATATATATTTTTCAATATATTATTTGATATATTTTTCTATTCTTTTTTCCTTTTTTTTTTTTNTTTTTTTTTTTTGTGAGTCAAGCTGCCAATCACCTGGCTGTGGGCGGGCCTTCCTTCCTACCTGGCTTACCGCCTGCCCATCGCTACAAATGGTAGAGATGTGCAGAAAGAAGCAGTGGGACGTCTCCCTCATTGTGTCAGGAAAATAGCTGATGCTTCACCAAATTAACTTTTGCGATTTTTTTTCATGTGAGAAAGTAGCTGCTTAGATTTTGAATATATGTTCGACCGATTAAAATAATGCTGAATTAAAACTTTGTGACGTTTCCGGAGCTCTGTCGCTGCAGCGAACCGGAGGGAGGACTCCATTTGTGACTCCATTTTGGCTTTCAAAAGCAAAAAGGCGCTAACGAGCCTGACAAAAGTTAAATCTGTAAACTCGGATGTAAAATTCAACAGGATGAACTTGTGGAACCGCTTGTGGAGGTGTCACGCCAGGGCCGTGCACAGACTTTTAGCAGGCCAGGTGCTTAACTATAAAAACAGGAACCGCAAAATAAAAAACTCCACAAATACCAATTAAATTTAATTCATTATCATACGACTTATTTTTTTAAAAATTTTCCGTACCTATTAGAATATTTTAAATGTGCATCAAAACCAAAATTAAATAATTTAAAACATTTAATTAGAAAATAATTTAGACAGATTAAATCATTTTTATTATGAAACAAGCCACATGCAACATTTTGTATAAAGCTTCCTATCAATATCTCAGTTTTAATATGACATCCATCCATGTATTCATTAATTTAGCTGTGTATTCATGTGGCAGGGATCATGGAAGCCTACATGTTCTATTTTAATGCTGGCCGTGTAAACCTTGCAAACGGCGTGTTTTATTATTATTAGTTTAGAAGAAAATATAGAAAAAACCAGAGAAGCTAAACAATCTAGACCCAGTCAATCAATCAAAAGAAAAGTGTCATATATTAGTTACAAACAGGATGTAATATTTTATTTTTNCCCAGTCAATCAATCAAAAGAAAAGTGTCATATATTAGTTACAAACAGGATGTAATATTTTATTTTCCATAAAACTTTATTTGTTTTTCATTTTTTATTTAACCTTAGCTACATTAATCAGATCATTCTGGTCTGTTCCTAAACACAAGTTCATTGAAAGCATATAATTATGAGTTTTTAAGCTAGCATGGCTTTTTAGCCTATTTAGTTCAAGTTGACTAACATTACTTTGATTGATTGATTGACNAAGCTAGCATGGCTTTTTAGCCTATTTAGTTCAAGTTGACTAACATTACTTTGATTGATTGATTGACTAATTAGCAAAGTTTAGGTTGATGAGACTAACCTGTTGGGTTTCTCTCCTCTAGCTTTACTGGCCTGGGAGTGTAGTAGTTGTGTGTGTNTTGGGTTTCTCCCCGCTAGCTTTACTGGCCTGGGAGTGTAGTAGTTGTGTGTGTGTGAGTGTGTGTGAGATCTAACACACGAGATCTAACACGAGGTGGGTTTCCATCCAGATGTTTCACATATTTAATGTACATTTCGTAATATTCAGTTAAAGAAAGTACGAATCGATCCATGTTTCCATCAGCTACGTTATGCGAATGATCTCGATAATTCAGTAACAGCTAAATATTGGTTGGGACATGTCCCTGCTGTCTGGTCGGGACATGTCCCTGCATGTCCCTAAATCTACGTCTCTGCTGTAGTCTGAAGGTCATGAATGCAGTGAAGTTCTGCTGAGGCCACAAGGCAAAAAACTTACACATGCATGTAAAAAACACGTTTAAAATGTCCACATTTGGACATTCTAAAGGTTTAAAGGACCATTCTGGTGATTTTGCATGTTTGGGCCCAATGAATTAAAACCACATACTATAAATGTTACGTTACTGACAACCATTTTCCAAAACATAAATCATAGTAACTACAGTATTAGAATTGTTTTTCCTACCTTCCAGACTACCACTGGTTTCAGTTCATTCCAGTACAATAAAAATCTATTTGTAGAGACTTCAAACGTGTTGAGATTAATAATCATCACAGTGAAACGACACTGTGATTATTGTTGTTGATGTGACTTTATTTAACTTGTCGAACACAAAACAAAATTATACTTAAAGCAGCATCTTGATCAGCTCCTGTTCTCTTCATATCAATCAAAGTTTGAATAACTTAAAGAAAAACAGCTGATATAAACTCATCTAAGGTCTTTCATTTGCTTTTATTTGTTTAACGTCAGAAACATAAATGACTTAATTCTGCTTCTTCATAAACCAATTTATTAAATGTTAAAAATGAAAACATTTGTCATATTTGCAACAATCAGATGACATTTTTCAACTTCACCACACAAACATGTAAAGATTTTAAAGCTTCCTATTTGATGACTAATTTGTGATGTATTATTGATTTATGGACAGGAATTAATCAGAGTAGATTACTGTAAACATTAGATGAGATCAATGTGAGGAATTATGTTTGTCACATCAGTCAGTAACAAAGAGAAACGTCAAAGTAAAATATGATATAATAAATGCAGATGACTCATTTTTTTGCACCCGTGTCTACTGCATGTAGATTCTACTGTTACCAAGTTTGGTAACAGTAGACTAATTTGCTTATGAGATATAGCAGAGCCATGGCTCATTTGTTGAATGAACCACACAGCATCAAATGGAATTTTTGTTTGGGTTGGTCCAGAGATTACACATGCCACATTTGGTGTCAGTTGAGCTAAAAAAAAAATATAGGCGCAGTTACAAAAAAAAACATTTTTGCAAAAAATTCAAAATGGCAGAAAATCTATCCAAGCAGAAAAGACTGTGGTCTATAAGGATGGATGCATCTCAATCCAAAGAATCCAGGAAAAAAGATTTTTGAATATCGGACACACGGATCAAAATAAGCCAAAACGTGAAAGTGCTTATTATAACGCCACTTATTATGGTGGTCAATATGTGTAATTTTATTTTTGCATGTAGAGGGTGACACTATTAATCTATCTGCTAAGTTTTGTTGCTGTAGCTCTTGTGGTTTCTGAGAGAAAAATACTTGAAATAGCTCTCCTTTCATTCTCTATGAAAAAAAAATTGGCCATTTTTTTTTTTTTTTTTTTTTAAAAACGATGGTTGGATCAATAAGAAAAGATATAGTATACTTCTTTGTATCAGGCTGCAGAATTTGATGTATGGTACATGGGGCTGGGCCCAAGCGTGGGACAAGTAGCATGCCAAAATTCAGAATAATAATAATAATAATAGCTAGAAATGCATTTTCTGAAGAAAATGCACCTGTAATTGCAACGCACTGAAGCTACTGCCATACAGAAGTTGAAAAGTATATTTTCATTTGTTGCGATGTATTAATTGTTTATGAACAGCGACAACTGTTGAATATATTGTGGAAAAGTCAAAATGGCTGAAAATGTAGTTAGGCAGAAATGGGCGTGGCCTAACTTGTTTGATGTATGTAGATCTGAGGAATCAAAAAAAATTTAAATTTTGAATGTATGACCTACGATTCAAAAGTTATAAGCCAAAACATGAATGAGTGACGCCACTCAACTATGGAAGCCAATTAAGTTTTGTGTGTTGGTTCAGACACTGTACATACTAAATTTGGTGACAAGCCAAAAATGTAGCAATAGATGCAAAAAAAACCTGTTTTGGAAAAAATTCAAAATAGTGTAAAATCTAGACAGGTGAAAATAGGTGTGGCCTATATGGCTGGATGCGTCTACATCCATGGAATCCAGTGAAAAAAGAATTTTGAATGTTGGACATACGGTTCAAAAATTATAAGCCAAAATGTGAAAGTGGTTACTACAGCACCACCTTGAGGTTAATAGGTGTAATTTTATTTTTGCTAGTAGGGGATGTCATTTTGAATCTGTGAAGTTTGCTTATTTTTAGCTGTTATGGTTTCAAAGCTAAAAATGCTTGAATTGGTTCCCCATTCATTTTCAATGGGGCCAGAAATTGCAGGTTTACAAAAATGATTTATACAAAAGTGATTTTTACAAAAATTGTAGCATTGTATCGTAGCAAAAGTCATAGCATGCATGCATTAATATGCTGAACTATTATGAATTTTTTTATATGTTTAGGTTGAAGTATGCGGAGTGTGATTTGCCTTTGGCAATCACAGACAATAAGGATAAGGATGTGTGCTTTGGGAAGCACACATAATGAAAAATCACATTGATCAGAAATGTAATAGATCAAAAATTAAACACTTAATTTGTACGTTTGTTCCTTTGAATGAAAGTGAATCGTTTCATAAAAACGTGAGCAGTTTACTCAGAATGATTGACAGCACAGATGATCAGAGGGGCAGAGTTTTTACCTCCATAATTAACACTGGGACTGAAGAATGGGCAGAGTTTCTCATTAAAGGAGCAGCCAATGAAGGAATAGATCAGAGCTGCAGCGTCCACATCATAAAATGAGACCACGCCCTCCTCATGATCCACAAACACGCCCACTTTCTCCAGCTTT
>VXCM01003876.1:0-36687 GCA_014773175.1 Lucifuga dentata
AAAAAAAAAAAAAAACTGACCATACTTCACTTTATATGACTCATATTTTAAATCGTAATGACAATGATTTCATATCGACTAGACTGATGCTGGATCGTTGACTATTTGCTGTTCATATTATTCTGTAATGTTTCTTTGTTTTTGGATCTTTGTAGTTTACCTGTTTCTCCACCTGAGGCTCCTATTAAAAACAGACATATTTCAGTTAAAGGGGTTGATCTGTGGAATAAGTTTTCTGCAGCGCCCGTTCAAAACGTCCCTGTTCGGACCGGGCCGGACTTTATGGTGCACCACAGCCTGCCATCATTTAGTTCTGCACGTCCTCGTGAGCTAGCTTTGTTTGCTGTATGAGTCGGGTTGAGACTGTGACTCTGGACCGGAACATATGCTGTCACGCCCGGAATGTATCCTGCCGCATGGACTACTTTTTACCAGCATAGCTCAATTTGAGAACCACTCATCCAAACAACTTCACACGTGACGCTGCACGTCTTTGGATCCTGAACAATAAACGTGCTGATTTTCAACTTCATACAATGGCGGTTCTAGAGATGTTGTTCAAAGTAAAAAAGTAGGACCAGCGCTCAGAAGGCTTACCACTCAGCTTTTTAATACGAGACTCAGGCAAAAATATGTTTCAGCAAATATGTTTCACAAATATGTTTCAGCTCTAAGCCCCCTGAGTGCTGGTCGTAGAATGTGATATTAAGCTACAAATAAATTAAGTCAGCGGCTTCATCTGGGTAATTTGCTCTTTTCTGATGTGGAAATGACTTCCACACCTCAAGACTTTTGTCTTACGTAACCGACCTTTGACAATGACTCATTGCTCACTTTACCTGAACACGCGCTGCTGAACAGTCCAGCAGCACGCATGTGTGTGTCATAGTTCTACTTACTCAGCCAATTATCTGCATTACAGTAAATGTCACTAAATGCTGCTTGTGACCCCAAATCAGCTTTTTAAAGATTGTGCAGGAAGACACATCAGGGCTCATGAGACTTTCCGGGAGAAAGATTTATGTAAACCATCTTTTCTAATTGAGGAACAATGTCGTGTTTCTCCAAAGTGTAGGAATTAAATTGAATCTTTATTAATGTGTCTTACTGTCCACCCCTCATGGGGTTATCACGTTGTTTCAGAGTATACTTTCCTTCACAGCCTGCTTTTAACAATAAATTGTGGGAATATTCTTTCAAATTTTACTTGAATTTACTGTGAAGAAAGAATGAAGAAAGACACAGACGGATACTGTGGTAAATGTTTGAAGGCTAAAAGCAAGAATCTTGTTTTCCAGTGATTTTTCAACATAGTTAATGATGTACTCACACCTCTGCCTGTCCCGCGTCTCCTTTAGCTCCTTAATTTGTCTCAGATTTTGTAATGCATCAACGGGCTCTTTTGAGGATAAACACCTCATCCAGGGGATTGTTTTATATTTTTTTTTAGCCTGTCTGATTATCTTATATAAAATGTTGTTTTAGGAAGCATCTCGGGCCAAAATGTTGCGTTGTGTTTATGAGAAATGATGTGCTGTTACTTTGCTCGTAGTGATGCTGAATGTTTGGTATTTTGCTGCACTCTCACAAAACCTGAGATGACCTTGCTTCAGGTGGGTTTTCCATCGTTGCTCAGCAAAAAGGAAAACTGAACTAGTGCCAAATGTTTTGGTCTATTGGAGCCAATAAGGAACGTAACACCCATCTGCATCCCTCCAGAAACCTGAGAAACGACGCTACTGACTGTAGAAACCAACTGTCTCATTAGGACAACCATTTATTTTGCGAGTTAAAGGACTATACTCCATTTTGCATGTTTGAGGCTAATATTCAATTTTCATACATGTTATGTTACTGACAATCTTTCTGAAAGCATACTACTGGAACGGTGAATTAAAAATGTTTTTCCTACCTTCCAGACCTCCATTGGTTTCAGTTCATTCTGCTATTAAAATCAACTTGTTGATACTTGAAACGTTCTTGGGATAGGTAATCCATCATCACCAACAAGACGTGTATTCAGGTTTTTTTTAAAAGTTATGTAATTTTAGTGTTTAAGCTCAATAAAAAGCGTGGAGTGAATGTATGCCTCCACCGGGGAATATAGTCCCAAAAGAAGACCTGCGTTTATGGAAAAATTTAAAGGACCGTGACTTCATAAGGCTGTGTAACTATTAGCAGGAGAAACATGGATTTTTAAGGTGGGTGTATCACTTGAATATTTGATTTTGAAAGATTAAGAGATTTTGCAAAATATCAGGAAAGCTGAAATACAGTTTTATCCTTTGAGAAATGATTGTCAGTAACATTATATGTATGAAAATGAATGTATTAGGCTCAAATATGCAAAATGAGTAATATGGTCCTTTAACCAGACCCAGGGACCCAAGTTGTGTCCGGCCCTGTGATATTGCGTTGGGCCGATGGTGATGTCTTATACCTGAGTAGATCTGCTGATGCGTCATAATCGTTGCAGGAGAAAAAAACATAGCTTTTTAGGTGAGATGGTGAGCTTTTTGGAGGGTCTGTTTAGATTGATCTCATTCTGAAAGAGTCTTAGTATGCTCTGGTGTATTTTGGGAAGGATCAGGCTGCTCTCAGGTCATTTGTGCATGTCGGGTACGGGTAGGTTTTCCACGGCTGTGTCCTTTAGGGCGAACCAAGTTCATCATCCATCAGGCTCCATATGGCTCTTTGAAGTTGGGCTTATGTTGCATATTATGAATGCAGACAGGATAACACACACACACACACACACACACAGAGGTACACAGCATGTTTGTTAATTGGCCTTACCTGCATTGCTGGTCTCCGTCTGCTGTTTTCAGTCATGTTTTCCGTTTGCTTCTCTGATCTTCTAAAAGAGCAGCAAAGAACACTGAGGAAGCCCACGTCTTTTTCCAGTCAGGTGCACCTTGCCCTTCTAGTCATGGATTTGTAACAGGAAACGGTTAATGTGACCTAAAGCTGCGGATACTGTGATGCTGTGAGTCTGAACTGATAAATGTGATCCAGTAATACAAGTTTAGGTCACATTCAGCAGACATGAACCCGAATCCACCTTTTAAAAACGTCTCCAAGTCTGCATACTCTTGTTCCTGAATGATGAGTCTTGACATGATGTACGTATCATCTGTGATCATTCTTAAATTGAATATGGTTCTTAGTGTTATCAGTCTGGTTATTTGTGGGTCCTGAGACAGCTGAAGAGGCCACTCTGTGATCTTAAATCCACAAAAAGAAGCGCATGTGCACAAAATCCTTTAAAGGACCATACCACCAATTTTGCATGTTTGAATCTAATATATTCAATTTTCATACATGTAACATTACATCAATCATTTCCCAAAACATACTGCTGGAATGGTGAATTAAATATGTTTTTCCTGCCTTCCAGACCTCCATTGGTTTCAGTTCTTTCTGGTACGCTATTAAAATCAACTGTTGATACTTGAAACGTTCTTGGGATAGGTAATCCATCATCACCAACAAGACGTGTATTCAGATTTTTTTTAGAAGTTATGTAATTTTAGTGTTTAAGCTCAATAAAAAGCGTGGAGTGAATGTATGCCTCCACCAGGGAATATAGTCCCAAAAGAAGACCTGCATTTAAGGAAAAATTTAAAGGACCGTGACTTCATAAGGCTGTGTAACTATTAGCAGGAGAAACATGGATTTTTAAGGTGGGTGTATCACTTGAATATTTGATTTTGAAAGATTAAGAGATTTTGCAAAATATCAGGAAAGCTGAAATACGGTTTTATCCTTTGGGAAATGATTGTCAGTAACGTAACATGTATGAAAATTGAATATATTAGGCTCAAACATAAAAATGGGTGGTATGAATGCATCATCATGTCTTCCTGGTAGGGTAATGGCCGCGATCCAACGACACGGAGACCAAGACGATAGGAAGCCAGCCTCTTTTCTTTCTTTATCTTTAATCTCCAGTGGGGAAATTAGTTTGTCACCTGTATATAAAAAGACTTTACACATTAAAACACATCCCATCCTACACACACACACACACACACACACACACACACATGCACACACACATACACATTCAGGGAGAATATCAAAATTATTCAACAATCTATAAAATACCACAAGCAAGGAAAACAGGTACAATTCCCTCTGCCACCCCAGCCGTTTAGAGCATCAAATGTATTATTGTCTACTAAATTTGTTGTTGAAGTAACTTTATTTATTAACTGAGTTTTAATTTGAGTTAAAAAAAAAAAAAAAAATTAATTTTCATCTTAATGTAACAGTGGAAAGAATTCCCAACTGCTCTGAACACAGGGTTCATGCCAAAATGGAGACACAGTAAGGCCTGTCCTTGAATTTGTGTGTGTGTGTGTGTGTGTGTGTGTGTGTGTGCGCGCGCGCGCGCATGCATGTATGTGTTTGTGAATGTGCGTGTTTGTGTGTCAGATCAGGATGTACCAAACCATAACCATCACTGCTTATGATTAACCTTTTATTTTTTCACACCGACTTGCACAGTTCATGAAAGAAAATGTGAACACACACACACACACATACAAACACGCACGACCTGCTAACTGTACATCTTATAAAAATGCTTGATTCTACGTAAGCTGCTGACACAATTATCAGTCGTCATCCTGAAATATTCTCTGCAAGTAGATTTAATGACTTTTATGAAATATTCATGATTCTTCATGGTTTCTTCTGTTGACCAACAAAATTCCTGCTACAGATAAAAGAGGAAATAAAACATTTAAAAGTACCATGCTCAGTTTTTGTTTTTGCTTTTTTTTTTTTACACATTTTCATCTTAATGTATCAGTAAGATAATGTGAGTTTTGATGTTTTAAGGATGTTCCTGAATGTCAAATTGACTGATTTATCATTAAATAAAATTGTTAATCTCAAAGGTTGACTACATCTGTCAAATATAAAGTTTGTTCCATAAAGATAGCGATGGTGGCAGTTATGAACATAAAAGGCAGCAACGCATCAGCAAATAAGGAAAAGAATAAAACTAACCAAATGGTTGCAGGTTTCAGAGTATTCCAAAAACATTTCAAATGTTTTATAAGGCAGGAAAATGCAATTAATCATTGTTAGACAAATACCATGTGTTTTATAAGTAATATTTTGTACTTTTACTATGAGTCGTCATGTGGTTTCTGAAGGTTGAGGCGTAGGGTGGCACGTTTACCGCACCATGGAATTGGGCCAGCTGTTTAGTCAGGCACAGTCTCTTCATGGTTGCATCAGTTGTGGTTTTGATTTTCTCGCTCTGCTGAGAATCTCTGACAAAACGGACCTCAGAAACACCTGTAGTGTGTGTGTGTGTGTGTGTGTGTGTGTATGTGTGTGTAGGTGGCCTAGATAGTGACTCCATCTGTGCAGAGAGTTGAGGACTGAAAGCCTGGGAAATGTAGGTGCACCTTGTTGTGCTGATAACCTGTAAAATGGCCTTTTATAGCGCAGAGCTCTCCTTAGCTCTTCCTCGCTGACGGCTGCACCTGCTGGTGCTAATAACACTTGTGCGGTGATTGCACAAGTGTCGTCAGGTGTGGATGGTGTCATCTCCCTGAAAGGCTGTGATGGCGGCAGGACAAAAAGCGGGATTTCATGCCTGCTGATTTTGTCTCATTATTTGTATTTGTAGCTTTGTCAATCCAGCTTTTGAGCGCTAATGAGTTTGACGTGTGCTCGGGGTAAAGAATGTTAATGAATCAGTGTTAAAGGAGCATACCGGTGGTTTTGCATGTTTGAGCCCAATGAATACAATCCTCATCGGGGCTCGATATTAACGGTTGCCCGATTGCCCAGGGCAACCATCGCCGTAGTTCGGGCCACTACATACCTTTGGCAGGTGGCCCGACTGGGCAACCAACCTCCGAACACTAATTCTATCCAGTGTGTCATAATATTAGATAAATTTTCACATCATTTTTTTTAGTTCGCATTAAGATGAGGACGTGATGTGCTCGCACACACACACACACCTCAGAAGAGCAGGTAGTCGTTAGGAAGCACCTGCAGAACAATGGATCTGTTTTTCGCTATATCCGAAAAATGTATACATTTTTCACAAATAACTTGACGCCATGTAAATGATTGTTTTACCCACACTGAAAGTTTCACGCACCACGCGGTACTCGGTACACTTAACGAGTTTATAGAGCGCCAACGTTAGCGCTATCATTAGCATCGCTAGCTTGTTGGCTGCATTAATAAGGCATGTATAATTGCATATGAGCTGTAATAAGCATTCTTCCACACCAAGGGTTTCATTTAAACTCTGCATGCTGTGTTTTGCTGTGGACATTAGTTTACGTNTTCTTCCACACCAAGGGTTTCATTTAAACTCTGCATGCTGTGTTTTGCTGTGGACATTAGTTTACGTAGCATTAAATCACCTCTGAGATAATTCATAACATAGTTGATGGAAATATGCATCAATTTGCATTTCCTTTAATTGAATAACCAGAAATGTGCATTACAGTTTTTCTCAGTCGCTTTATACATTTGTCAGATCATCCTTAACATTTTCAAAACAGTAAGTGCATTTCCCGAAACAATTTGTACAAACAGCACCACACAATACATTACCTGCAAAAGCCTGTAACTTGCTCAAAATTCTTAGTTCATCTCTCAAAAGTAAATCTTGATGTCAGTGAACATGTCAGAGCATCAGAATGACAAGTCCTCGTGTCATTGTTTACAAACAAGATGTCAAAATGCTTAGTCATGTTGTCAATATGACAGAGTACTAATATTTTCTGATGTAAACTATGGCTAAGGTTTTGATGACAATGAAAATGCACAAGGCTGCACTCTTCCTGTATGGCATATATGAATTTCAACAGTACAAAGTGACACATTACTGTATGTGTTGATTGGACAAGATTCCCATTCATGATTTTACTGTTTGTACTGTAATTTATTGACAGACCATGTAACTGAAATACAGAAATGAAAAAGCAGCACTGCATATCACAAAGGAAGAAAATACAAAATTAGAGATGTAAACATAGGAAACACCATGTACATGCATACATGCAGTGCTGTATGGGGATTTACAGTGCAGTCTTTCTGCACCTCCTGTTCCTGTCTGTCAGGCCACAGATTCTCATCACATCACAGCAGATATCTTCCCTTGCAACGCAACACAGAAAGAATCTTTTGGAATGTCTTATCCAGCCACTGCAGGCATCTCTGTGATGTCCTCACATGCTGCATCCATGGCAGCCAGCAGTCATCTGAGTATGTGGCTGGCCATCATAAATCTTCCACCTCTGCTGAGTAGAACTCCTCAGTTGGGTTAAGGAATGGGGAATAGGGTGGGAGGAATTCCATCATCATCCTGTGGTGGGTCGCAAACCACTGCCTGATGTTTGAGCGATGGAAACTCACATTATCCCAAATGACCACATACTTTGGTAAATCATCTCTGATCAGACCCCTCTCATTGTCAGGGATGAGATGCCTGTAGAGATTCACCTGAGAGCAATTCATCAACTTAGGACACATTACAAAAAAATAACTAATAGAAATGTATATAAAATATGCTTGACAAATTATGACAACTGGTTCAACCATTTTGATGTAATGACTTATGTGATAAACTAATGCCTGTATGTTTTGGGGGTAAGACTATTCAACAAGAACCAGTATAACACATTCTGATCAACATGACATAAGCAATTGATAATGTAGGAAACAGCAGACTATTGTACATAATCATTTGCATGAATGTGCCAAAGCATTTGCAATTTGTTCAAAAGAATGAGAATTACTTTTATGACATGCACAAGCGACAAGATGATGTGGAGGTTAAACAAGTAGTTTTGAGAATTTCAATTCTGATCTGAGAAATGTACCAAAGCAACTGAGAAAAACTGTANAAAAAAAAAAAAAAAGATAAAATCTATGATTTTTTAAAATTTCTGCGCTGCCCTACCGAACAAACTCTGGGCTACCAAACAATTGGTCAGGGCCACCACAATTTACATCCAGGTTGCCCAACCGGGCAACCAGTTTTGAAAGTTAACGTCAAGCCCTGCTCATACATGTGACGTTACTGCCAACCATTTTCCAAACGTTACCGGAGGTGTAAATTTTAGAATTGTTTTACGTGCTTGAGAGAAGAAATCCGTCGCAGCAAACTAAATGTTTATTACATTTTTTGTCAAATTAACTTTGTCAAAATTACTTCATTTCATTTTTTATAGTTTAGTTAATCTGTAAAATGCATCACTTCCTGTGTGCCTCCTCCAGTCACGCCCAAGCGCCTGGGCTGAATTTAGACATTATGCTTTTGGGTTCTTCTGCAGCAAGAATAAATGACAACACTTGTTTATATAAGTGTTTCATAATGTATTTTTACCAATGATCCTCAGTTCTCCTTTGTGCACCTCCTCCTCAGCTCTTTATTTCCTCTTTTTCTCATTTCGCTTCTACACCATTTTTCTGCCCTCTATGGTTTTGTCCTTGCAGTCTATCCTTGGTAAGAGGGACTCTTGAATACACGATTCATTTTATCTTCCTTCAAGTATGGCTCTTACCACTCTCCAGCCATCGTCCAAACTTTTCATACCCGTGTATCCCTCATATTTATCATCATTTTCAACTCCTACCAGAGAGAAAACCACAGTCTGAAAGTGATTACTGAACATGATTGCTTTTCATGAACTTTCAGCTGGTTACATAAGACTAGATTTTATGCTTTTAAGTAGTTTAGCAGCCATGACACCCACCCATCAGACTTTCACATGAAAAAGATTTTTGGTGGCAATTTCTGGAATAGCCAAGAAATGGCTCAGATTAAACTGACATCACTGGAAGAAGTTGAAGTTGGAAGTCAATTAATGTAAATGTTCTATTAGTGGCCGGGGCCTTTATTTACCCCAACTGCGGAGAGAACCCGGCCAATACAGGAGACAGGCTTTTTTTAAGAGACAGACCTTTATTTCTAACTAGTGCACTGCCCGTTGAAAATGTGTCTGTTTGGACCGGGCCAGACTTTATGGTGTGCCTGCTATTAGTGCCCGTGTAGCGGAGTGTATGCTGCTGTATCCGGAGCGTATCCTGCCATGCAGACTACTTTTTTACAGGCACAGCTCAATTGGAGGACCGCTCATCCAAACAACTTCACACGTGACGCTGCATGTCCTTGGGTCCTGAGCAATAAATCTGATGAATTTCATATAGTGCAGAGTTCTAGAGATGTTGGTACCACAGAAGGACAGACAGATATTTCTGGCTTTATAGCTAGAGTTTGCTGGTGGACAAACCCATAACTGCATAAAAACACACCGCCACAAGGAGAAGATGTCAGTGTGAACATGCCTCNAAACCCATAACTGCATAAAAACACACCGCCACAAGGAGAAGATGTCAGTGTGAACATGCCTCCAGGCAGCTTTTAGAAAAGTTCATGTTTATCCACTTTTCCCAGTTTGTGGTGACAGCAGGCTCCATGTTTCCAGCTTTGTTTCATGTTGAGCTAGTCGTGTCTTCTGCTGGAAGGACAACAGCTAGAGAGGTTTTTAAGCAGTTTGGTGTCCAAACATGGCTGCTGTCATCTGGTGGCAGCAGCAGATCACACTAATTGTTTCCTGGGCCAGTTTCCTGTCTGCCTCCTCTTGTTCAACTGCGATGAAATGAATTCCATTTGCTGTGAAATTTCGTGAGAACTGAGTGCCTTCGGCCAACAGAAAGGATAGACACCTGCTGCAGGTAAAGAACCATGTCTCTGCAGAGATGTGCAAAAAGCCTGTCCTCACTACATGTTTCCAAGCATTTTGGAAAAAAAAAAAAAAAAAAAAACTGGGATAAGAATTAAAGACGTAAACTTTTAATGTCCAAAAACATTAACAAACCAGGAGTAAGTGAACTTTTTAAAGTCAATAAGTGAACTTTTTAAAGCCTTTGAAGTACCTCAGCATCATTACATCATATCTAAAGTCATAAATAAGTTACAGAACACTTTGCTAACTCCCTCCCTGAATGAGAGTAAACTAAAAGGACTCAGACAGAACAGAAAGAGATTTTTTAAAGGCTTTATGAATCCATTTCAGTTGTGTCTTTCTCCATTTTGGACCCCTCCATCCGTTACCTGGGTAACAGACGTAGAGTGTTTTGGAGCACTAACTGGATTACTTCAATCTCAGCATGTGTAGAATCTTTTTCATATCTGAAATGGCGTTGCATAAATATGTGAGATTACAGTCGAGCTGTGAAATGCATAAGATTGTCATGCTGACACAGATGTGCTGAAGGCGAAGTGGTCTGTTCCTCCTGCTTTTATTTTTCACCCGGAGCTGACATCCCAACCCTGATGTAATGCGGAGACGACATCATAGCGTTAGATAACGGTGTGGGAGCATGGAACATTGCTGTGCCATGTTTTCATGCCCTTTGGGATTATACTGACAGTCCACTTTTTACAGCTTGAATAAATGGTGGAAAGATAGATATGAGGTATAAGTGAACTTTTGTTGAACTTTGAAACCAATCGAAAGACCTCAGTTGGTAGAAGCCAACTGTGTGTCAATGCTCAGAAGATAGGTACCTAAACTGTTTTCACTCAGTGTGTTCACTACCTTCACAGCTTGCTCTCAGTTTTTTCCAACCTGCTTGCAGCCTAGAACTGAAAGTAGAGCCAAATCCAGTTTTGACTCCAGCTTTTACAGACATCTCCTTCTGAGAAACTTCAGTCTACAAACAGATGTTGCCATTTCCCCAAAGACATACCATAAATAACATCATATTACAATGATGTAATATGATCCTGACAGGGATAGGATTGTACTTTTAGGGGGTTTATCTATCCATCCTAGCAAAACAAGGTAGGACCACTGCCACATGGACCCATCAAGGAAAGCCATAATGGTTGTGCACTTCGCCAGCTGGATGGCAGGTGAAGGCAGGTACCCAGTTAAACCACTTCCTGGCTTTGAAAAATGGTAATTGGGACGTGACAAGTGGTTTTGAGGTACATCAGTCACTGTTAGCATGTCTTCTCTCACATTCTTGAGGGCTCAGAAAGTGAGAGAAGGCTAGATGAAGCTGTGAAAGCGCATTTTCAACTGAGTTCACAAAATGGTTCATGTTTCAGGGCTAATCAGAAATGACTGAGTTAGCCTTGATTGACAGTGATACTTCAGATAGCACAACTGATGCAAACCATTAATTCAGTCATTAAACTATATTCATTTTGTTAAGCGAAAGAGAACATAAATATTATTTTCTTCTGTGAAGAATTAATGATTCATTGCTTTCTCTCTTTCATTCTCGAGTCAGTTACAGTGATTACAATGGTTTTGCCTCAGAAGTTCCCACATAATGTAGACTAGTGTGTGTGTGTGTGTATTTGGTGTTTTTGAGTGTGCATGAGTCATTTTGGTGGGCTGTGTTGGAAAAATCACATGAAAAATGCTGTTGATTGTTGTTGTTTTTCTGCTGTCTGACTTGCTGTTTTCCTCTCCAGGAATAACAGAGGTTTGTTTTATTTCATTGATTTGATTAACTTTATTTTGATTTGACTGGTTTTATATTGGTCTCAAATTCAATCCCAAATAGAGTCAAAAGTTCTTAAAATTCTGATAATCTAAGCTAAGTTAACAACGGCTAAGCTAACACTATTCACACATCACAACAACGAGGCACTGCTGACCAAAAGTCTCTGCTTTGCTAACGTCATCCCACCGTTAGCTTTTCTATTACAGGAAGTACAACTAGCTAACGCTCCAACTGTGCTTGATTGAGTCAGAATCACTTCCTGCTTGTCTTGCATGTCTCAAATCAGCTGATTGGCTGTCCTCCTCACATGACCTGTGACTTTTTTGGTATTCGCCTGGGTTTTTCTGATCTCAACTTTGGTTGTTAGCCAGTTAGCCTTGCAGCTGAAGCATTTCTAAACAGAAAAGGTAGCTCTCTTTTCATGCAAGCTTGTTTAGTTTCTTCTTCTTGCATGATGCGAAAATGTATCAACACATCATCATATAAATCATATAAAATCATATAATCATATATAATTTAATCATATAAAATAGTTATACTGGTATTATCATACCGTAATTGTTGTTATAGAGTATCATCGTGTTATCATTAGATGGTTACGTTGACCTGTGATCCAAAAACGGTGTCGAATCAAAACCTCAAGTGTGTAAATTGTGGATAAATTTAAAGCTTCTTGAAGTCTGAAGAGGCTTTTTTCAGCCACTGACTCTATTCTTCCATTTCTCACTCTGACACATTTGCAATAATCGTCTCTGTATTTTTAACATTTCCTAAGGGCTGAAGGTCATAATCAAGAAGCCAAGGTCACAACATGATTTAATGCCTCTGCACCTGGAGGGCAATGATTGCATCATGAGACTGATATGTCAGTGAGAAACAAGACACAGTATTGTCTGACACAGTTAAATCCTATAGTTCTTGTACAACAGCAATCATCAGTGTTCCTTTTAAGTCTGTTATTTGGAAAGAGAACATGAACTCCATAATCTTTAGGTTCGATTGCGACTTTTATTGTGGTTTACAGAGCTGGAAATAGGGCTGGACAATATAAAAAACATTTTTATCACAAAATACTTTTTTTTATATTGATGGATATCAATATATATCACGATATGAATCATGGCAAAGATTCTGCTGCTTTCAAGTCACTTGAACTTCAGATTTATTTTAACATTTTCTTTATGCATGTTCTGAATGTAAAAATTAACCAACAATTGTGTGAACTGGAAAAACTGCAAATCACATCATCCTTAATAAATAAATCCAAGCTTCAGGCTGAAGTCAAAGCTTCATCAGCTGCTTTCTGGCTAATGCTACAGTGAACATGGCCGCTCTGTTCTGTGTCAGATTTAAATAACCTAAATGACGCCACACCGCTGACATTTTTTTCCTTCTTATCCACAGCGTGTCTTTCTCTGGGACAGGAACAATGCTGAGCTTTACATTCTTCATCACCATTTGATTTTTTTTCTCTGGAGTTTCATCTTTCTGACATCTTTGTCTGACTTTCGCTCACATATCTCCACACGGGCTGTGGCATGTTCACCATTTAGCTAAATGCTGCTTTGAGGAAGTGGGCAGGCTTTGTTATGACACTGTCACCTGATTGGTTAGTTTGTTCCAGTTCTGACAAGCTATTGGCTGTTTGAGCCGTCATTAACTTCCTGTATTCAAGCACTATTTTCTATCGACTTTATATTGACGTCCTCATTTTTATAAGAAGTTTTTTTTTATATATGCGACGTTATATTGTTTATATCATCCAGCCCTAGCTGGTAAGCGTTTGAAGTGAATCTTTGTGCTGTGGTGATGTAATCACGTTTCAGATTTTTTATTGCCCCAGTGGAGGAAATGCTTGGAGGTGGAATGATGTAACAGAGATGTAACAGAGATCAGAATGTTGTCACGCTTTAAAGCTAACAAGAAAGAGGTTTTAGTCAAGCTACATGTAATCAACCTTCAAATTAATTCTTTTTTGTCCATTTCTTCAAAGGTCACGGAGATGAGATGAGCAGATATTCAGGTCATAAATAATGAAATGGGCAGAGATGAAGGTTTACGAATGCAAGGTCACTGAGGTGGTTTATTTAAGCTTATAGCAAGAAAATTTAACAAGAATATCTCCTTCAAAAGTGCCCTTGAGCAAGGTAAATACTGAATCCTGCTGACATACCAGTGGACATAATTGTGGTTAAAATAAAAAATTTAATGAATAAACCTTTAGAATAGTCTTGTGTCAAAGATCCAGCAGGATCCAGATTAAAGGTCTTGATATATCCTGACTGCGACCCCTAGAGTTTGTAATGATTATTGCACCTCAGAAATGATCAATATACTGATAATTTTGACATTCTCAGTCCTGCCACGAATGGGGATGCAAATGTATGTTTGTCCTGAAGGCGGCGCTAGAAACAAGGCCATTTAGTCATTAAAATCACTGATTAGGTTTATCTACTTGAGAGCATGAATGTACTCATCACATTTCATGCCAACATTACTGTTAGATTGTGAGCAGTCTTATGACATTTTGGCCTGAAGGTGGAGCAAACAAAGCTCACGGCGTGGGAAGGGTTCACCATCTGGGGAGCGTGAGTTGATTAGATCAGATAATGGTATTTTTTGTGTACATGTGGAAAGTTGGTGGCACTACAGAAAGATCCAGGTGTCACTCACACATCAGGATTTATCCTCTGGGGAACTAGAATCTCCACAGCAAATTTAATATAAATCCAGCTGTTCGTGTTCAACATCTGTTCACAAAAGTTGCTTTGAGAGTGAATATGCTCATTAAAATTACATATACATTGCAATTTAAGCATCTGATTTGATAACTTTGGGGTACATGTGGAAAGTTTGACTTCATGAGGGAAGGGAGGGCTTTACAAAAACCATTATGTATTATTCTTGGGTACCAAATCTCATTACAGTTTGGAGAGATTGATAGATTAACCTACCAAACCCCAACTGCGTCCCCATCTTTAGGTCCAACATCCCTGTCTTCACCTTCCCTAATGTCTTTCTGGTTTCTAAATTTGAATTTAGTTATTCTAAAAAGGCTGTGTGTTGTGAATATTATAGTAATAATGCACTTAACAGAAAGTCTGAAAATCATTCTATGAATGAGGATTTAATCAGAGGCGTCTCTGGTGTGCGTGTGATCTGTCTGTGTTCTTGTTCTCTTTCTCTTTCTTAGGACAGCATGCATCCCTGCATGAACACTTGGATGAGTGTGTGTGTGTGTGTGTGTGTGTTATTATAATGTGTTTAGTAGTATTAAAGCATTAGAATGGGCCACGTTCTCAGCACATCCCGGATAAATAAGAATCACAAATGAATGGAGATTTAAATAAATACAATGGCGGAGTGAATTCATAAAATACAATGTCAAATTTAACATGATGATATCATCATGCAGCCACATTCCCTCATTCATAAACCCCTGTTATCATCCTCTTTTATTGTTTTAGAAGCGTTACAACAGTATTATCTACATGTCTGGGAAGCGATTCATAAAACACACTGCCACACCAAAATGAAGGTGTGTTTCTGTATGATTTCTGTCTGATCTGATCTCACACACATTCTAGTGTCAGCCTGTTTTCTGTATCTCTCTCTTAAAATGTGGCATTCTAAACCAGAGAAGTTAGCTTTTCTTAGTCATATCAATGTCGCAATGACGCCAGAAGACGAGTATAAAACCTGCAGGCACCAATAATGAGACAGCAGTGCACTAAGGTATGCTTTATAAATGAGCTTCAGTCATCATGGCATTTATGTTTTGCCTTGTGGCTGAGAACATGGCTATGCATGGCTAAAGATAGGTTTTGACGGTGTTTTAAGGTTCCTGTGTTGCTGTTCAGATACTCCATTAAAGGAAAGCAGACGTTAGAATCCTGCCTTCCCCCCCACTCTCTAATGTTCTGATTGCAGGCCCTTCCATGTGCTTAAGTCTCAGATGTAAGAGGAGTGATGGGCTGAAGCAGCTGTTACCTAACCCTTGATTTAATTTGTCTTGGAGAGCTGCTACTTCTGTCTTACAGGTGCTGCTCCCTGTACTCCCGTTACTCCCCTCGTGCATTCTGCTGTTTCCATGGTGTGATAGGATTTGATAACGTTGTCAGTCTGAAAAACATTTTCAGCAAACCACTTTCAAGATGCTCCATCACCCAGCAGAAATCAAAGGGAAATAGTGCAGAGAAGCTCGCATTCCCATTACCGCCTTGGAATAGTGTGTACTGGCATAAAAGGGCTGGTAATGTGGACATTTTGGGTGCTTGCCATATTTCATAAAAGGGTCATGACATATTCATGCAGTTCTAAATAATCAGTTATTTTATTTAAAAGCTTTGACAGGCTAAATCAGACTGCTAACAGGTCAGGAGTGTGTCTTTTCTCCAGAGGGTCTCAGCTGCTGCCGTGTTTGCAGCAGCCCGTGCAGCGCCAAAGACTTTGTATTAAGCTGCAAATTAGCCTTTAATCATGTGGCTGCATGCATTAAATTAATCAAATGTTCTCACACCTGGTTAGTATGTTTGTGTGCTGATTGTGTTTGTGCATGTGCATGCATGTTTTCCCCTTTGTATCTGTTCCACTGGCCTTTTGTTTCGTCTGTTATCTGTCCCAGCAGCAAATGCATCACGTTCAGATTGCTGTGTTCAACTTCTGTGCAAAATTGTTATATTGCATTTAGAATTGAGCTTTTAAAGCTAGACAGATTTTTCACATAGGATTGAAAACAATGAATTGATTATGTATTGCAGCTTGTGTCCTCTGAGTGTCTGTATTAATGGATGCCAATGTTCAAAAGGCCACGAAGCAGATCCCAGGTACAGTACGAGCACAGCTAATGGATTTGCAGTGACAGCTTCATCATATGGTTTACCATCTGCAGATTTAAGACACAGACAATGAAAATGCACTGTAGATTATTAAATTGAAGGATATGACCAGTAAATTAGTATATAGTGAATGATAAAACCTACTAATCTACAGAGAGAGAGAGAGAGCTCATTCATTACTTACAGCCCTGTTCTAGTTTGTTTTATTAAATATTACATCTTCTTACATGGCAAGATTTCCTCCCACGTTGCATTGTTATTCTCTGCTGTCTCCTGTTCTGTTCTTACGGAGCAGACTATGTAATCAACGTTATAATGTAAGCTTCTGAGCCACAGGGGAGCTAAAGCTGTTAGCCTGTAATTACACAGCACAGTGTTCTTGGCACAAAGAAAGACAGAATGAAAGAGAGAGAGAGAGAGAGAGAGAGAGAGAGATGTTGAGAAGGAAGCTGCTGGCAGCTGGCAGAGAGAGAGAAGGTGGAGGAGTGAAGAGGAGCTAAGCCAGTGGACGTACCCATAAATTCATCTTTAACGTAATATTCCTTAAAGGCCCATACCACCATTTTGCATGTTTGAGTCTAATATATTCAATTTTCATATATATTACGTTACTGACAATCATTTCCCAAAGGATAAAAATGTATTTCAGCTTTACTGATATTTAGCAAAATCTCTTAATCTTTCAAAATCAAATATTCAAGTGATACACCCACCTTAAAAATCCATGTTTCTCCTGCTAATAGTTACACAGCCTTATGAAGTCACGGTCCTTTAAATTTTTCCATAAACGCAGGTCTTCTTTTGGGACTATATTCCCCGGTGGAGGCATACATTCACTCCACGCTTTTTATTGAGCTTAAACACTAAAATTACATAACTTCTAAAAAAACCTGAATACACGTCTTGTTGGTGATGATGGATTACCTATCCCAAGAACGTTTACAGTATCAACAAGTTGATTTTAATAGCAGAATGAACTGAAACCAATGGAGGTCTGGAAGGTAGGAAAAACATTTTTAATTCACTCTGCCCATCTCCTGTTACCATCTGCAGATTTAAGACATAGACAATGAAAATGTTCTTATTAAATTGAAGGATATGACCAGTAAATCAGTATATAGTGAATGATAAAACCTACTAATGTACAGACAGAGAGAGTTCCAGTGGTTTGCTTTGGGAAATGATTGTCAGTAAAGTGATAATAGTAAATAATAGTATTTTAGTAATCTAAAATAACAGTAATAGTAACGTCAGTAAAGGTTCCAGGTGTGTGTGTGTGTGTGTGTGAAGCAGATTATTTAAGTGTGTCATTGCTGAAAGAGCGTACATTCTTCATCCGTCTCATTTTCCTCAAGAATATTTCATTAAAGCCCCAGTATCGAGTCACTTTCTTACCATTTATTACTTTTCCTTTCTTTTCTCTGTTTTTCTTTTATCTGAACACAGAAAAGGTATTACCATGGCAACATGTGTCCCTTTTTGCTGCGATTTACAGCGATCTACGCACTTCCTCAGCCTACAATCACCTAGTAAGAGCTTTGGAGTGTTATCTTCGTAGTCAGGCTCATCAAAGTAAACAACAAGTCTATAGAATTTAAAAAGTCATATTGCAGGTCAGACATTTTGGATGTTGCATAATTTTAATAAGAATAGTTTCTATTTTAAGAGTAAAGTGCAGTTTGGGAAATGGAACTGCGGCTGATCTGTGGCAGTTATTTTGCTGACGGCCCCCGTGGGAAACACATTTAAATCACATGTTCCAACAACAGCAGGAGCTGCAGAAAGCGAAATTACTGCTTGTTCCATCTCTGCTGTCTCTCTCTGTGTCTGTTCTGGGATTTGAATAAGGACAGAAAACATAAAAAAAAAAACAGTTTAAAGACTAAGTTGTTATGCTTGGCACCCCCACTGAGGATTTTATTGACTAAAATAAACTATTTCTGGATCCAGAATATGACACAGATCACCTCCAAAATGTAATCACTTCTTCCTCTCAATATTCTGCTCCCAAATTATCCATAACTTTTTGAGATATCCTGCTAAAAAACAAACAAACAAGGATTCGTTAAGCATTAATCAATGAATCATCAGTTAAATAACTGACAGATACATCAATAAATTAAGATAATCATTTGGATAAGTCCCACAGCATTATCCAGGAAGGGAAACGGGAGCTAAAATTATTCACCCCTCATGTTTTAACGACATGCTCGTTAAACGACCCGTCTCTCTCATTGGTCAGGTGGCGAGATGGGAACATCGGAGGCGGAGTCTGTCCAGGCTGTTTGGTAGTCCATACATGGCCTGTTACAGCCTGGGCTTCATCATCATTCTGCTCAACATGTACCGCAGCCACAGGTGATTCACCCACACACACACACACACACACACACACACACACACACACACACACTCACACACACACCTCTTCATTTGTGTTCTTTTCATTCTGACATTACAGACATGAATTGTTCTTAAAAGCAAACAACGTTCAGCTTCTACCATGCAGCTCTTCTCTCTTTCTTCTTCACTCCTTCTCCTTCACTCCTTCTCTGTCTCTGTTGTAAACATCCTCCGCTTCATCTTCCTCCTCCTCCCTACGTCTCCTTCACCTCTACTCTTCTGTTCTTCCTCCTGTTTGCATTCTACGTAATCCAAACTCATGGCTGCAAATGTGCCNCCCCCCCCCCCCTACGGTTGCCATCATAGCAAGAGAAAGTAGAAGTTCCATGTCTCCCGTTTTGGATCAAAAGTGACAGAACACACACACACATATACACAGAAAAACACACTCATACACTAGCACAACATATTTATCCCATCTATCAAAAGATGTCTGTTGCCAGGCAACATAGCTTTTCTTGTTGGAACAGGCCATTTCTCTGATAAATTGTCATGTCAGTCATTTCTTGAACAGCAGAGGCTATGACAACATCTCCTGTTGTGCTTTGATTCATTCAGATGTCGTATGAACTGAAGATGTGAATGAAGCCAATACTGTTGACCAAGCGGAATTTTTAGATTTTGGAATTTTTACAAAAAAAATAAATCACTGTACTGCACTGCACAAACCGACAGGTTTCCAGAGAGAAAAGTAAAATGATTTTTGACATGTAGCTTGTTTGTTGCTTGGTTTGAAAACACAGATTTGATTTCTTCAAGTATAGAGTATAATTTACATAAAAACCCTCCAACAGCAGAATATTTTTTATTGTTAACTGTTGAAACACTTTTACAGTAGCTCAGTTTTTCTGCCTAAATTCTGCATTGAATTCTGCATACCACCCATTTATATATTCAATATTCATACATGTAACATTCCTGACAATCATTTCCCAAAGCATACTACTGGAACGGTGAATTAAAAATGTTTTTCCTACCTTCCAGACCTCCACTGGTTTCAGTTCATTCTGCTATTAAAATCAACTTGTTGATACTTGAAACGTTCTTGGGATAGGTAATCCATCATCACCAACAAGACGTGTATTCAGGTTTTTTTTAAAAGTTATGTAATTTTAGTGTTTAAGCTCAATAAAAAGCGTGGAGTGAATGTATGCCTCCACCGGGGAATATAGTCCCAAAAGAAGACCTGCGTTTATGGAAAAATTTAAAGGACCGTGACTTCATAAGGCTGTGTAACTATTAGCAGGAGAAACATGGATTTTTAAGGTGGGTGTATCACTTGAATATTTGATTTTGAAAGATTAAGAGATTTTGCAAAATATCAGGAAAGCTGAAATACGGTTTTATCCTTTGGGAAATGATTGTCAGTAACGTAACATGTATGAAAATTGAATATATTAGGCTCAAACATGCAAAATGGGTGGTATGATCCTTTAACTCCTGCAGCTATTATTATATTTATTTTCATTCGAACCTATTAAAATCCACTGGATACAATTCAGCATATTATCAGACTGATATCTAAGATTAAACAGAAGGATCTAAAATGTTGTTTTGTTTTGTTTTTTTTAACTCAGTGTGCACAGAAGTGCTGCAACAAGGTAGAGTAGAAGTGGATTAGTGTGTTTTTTTTTTTTACATATTTAAGCAGTCAAAACATTTCAGAATAGACCCTAAATGACACGAAAAACATGGAAATCTGTATAAAACTTCCCTTTTAATCATCTTATTAGAAAAACATTGTTCATAGTCTTTTCCAGGTTGGCGTGTGAGGACAGAAATCCTCTTTGGTTCATAAAAAAACAGAAATTTCTCAAAATTAAAAGCAGAAACAAAGTAAAGAAGTCTTTTATAATTATGTGCTCACTCTTATGGCTTCACACGTTTCTGATGTTAATGGAAAAACCCTCAAATTACTAATTAAAAATGCATTAAAGTACGTTAATCATAATGAGTCAACAGACATGATGCTGTAAAATTCCAGAGAGGCATTGTTGTTTCTTTTCATCTCTTCAGAATGACTCACGTCTATTTAGTTATTATTTGTCCTTTAATTAATCAAGACTCACAGCTCACTTATGTTTATTTTTGTCATTTTTTTATGAGTTTTATGTATAATTTATCCCCAGTAATTTAATGTTGCATGTTCTGTCTGCGTCAGCAAGCATCAGTCACTTCATACATGGAACTAAAACTGATTATTTTCACACAGATAGCCAGCACTCAGGGATATGACAGGAACTTAAGAAAAGTAATTAAATGGTCACAGTGCTTAAAAAAAAAAAAAAAAAANAAAAAAAATCAGACCTCCCAGAATCTGAAGGGCACTAGTTAGTAGTGCAGCTGGGTTTGCTGAAGGAGACCTCAGCAGGGTGGATGCTTGCCAACATGAGTAATATCACTGCTCACTAGTCCACAGCGCTCCACAGTGCCCAGCTGCTAGCTTGATTAGCTGCTAATTAAACTAAAATCAGACAAAGAGGTCCTGCTGCTTTTTTTTTTTTTTTCTTTTGTTGTGGTGTGTGTTAGGGGAAGATGGAGTTTTTGGATTACCGTGTTGTTGCATGTTTACAGAACAGGCCTGTACCACATCCTATTAAGACAATATCGATATAAGGTTTTAAATCAGGGTACTCAAATACAAATGTTAAAGGTCCACAAAGAAAATTGTCAGTAAGACAAAGGTCCGAAGGTCCGTTTAATAAAGTCAGTCAAGCCCAGGATCGGATTGAGATCCTAATTTTTAAGGTGTCGGGGAGGTGACGAAACAAGCTTCGTCACCTCCCCGACACCTTAAAATGTCGGTAAAATTTAAGGTGCTGTCAACTCTCAGTCACACATTTGGTTTTGCTTTCTCCACTGCAGAGAAAGCAGAGAATTTTGACTTGTTGCATTGCAGCGATGTCTCGCAGATAATACAAATAATACATANAGAAAGCAGAGAATTTTGACTTGTTGCATTGCAGCGATGTCTCGCAGATAATACAAATAATACATATGAAAAGTATAATTTGCTGAGAGTCTGGACACAGTTGTGGTTGGGTCCGGATCTGGACCAGAGTCCGGATTTTGAGGATGACTGTTTTATAGCTACCTCTACTGTTGTTTGGAAACGGTTCAGCTACAAGGCTAACAGCTAAAGGTGGAAAGACAACAAAGTTTGTCTACCTGAAGCAGAAACACCTGCTGAATACCAAGAAAGTCATAAGTCACATGAGGAGGAGAGCCAATCAGATGATTTGAGACTCAAAACAAACAGGAAGTGACTCTGACTCAGTCAAGCATAGCAGGAGCGTTAGCTAGCTGTACTTCCTGTGACAGAAAAAAGCTGAGGGTGAGTGAAATTAACAAAACGGTTTGTGTGAGTGGTGACTTGTTGCTGTGATGTATGAAGTGTTAGCTTAGCCGCTAACAGTGTTAGTTTAACCACTATGCTAACTTCAGCTGCGTTCTTTTCGTGTGGTGGATTTGGACTTCACATTGTATTTAAATTTAACATCATAGAGGCTATTTAGCTCTGGAGGGAAATTTTTATTATTATTATTATTATTATTATAGGAGGGAAAATCATTATATGCCAAAGATCAGATCTGATGACATCATCAGTCATTTTATTTATGTTTTATGCACGACTGAAGACTGGCTAAAACTAAAAATATTACAGGATTTAGTTATTTATACTTTTACAAAAGGGAAAACTGTGTAATACCTTCTCATACTATTTCATTCTTAATACTTTAATATTTAATCACACTCCCTCCATCTCATTAAGCTTCCTGTTAACACCACCACCAATTAAACACAATAAGTTAATTAAAAATGAACTTATCGAAGCCCCCCCAGAGATTTTTCCTGAAGAGTTATTATTGTGCATAATGAGCGGGAGAAGATAAAAATAAACACTCTTTTCACAAAGCCTCTAAATCTGTTTGCTGGAGCAGAAACAGATGTGGCTGTCAGTCAGGGAGCCACATCTGTTAGGGAGACAAGTTAATGATACTGGAAGGTAATTAGTGTTTTGGTTAGTCTGTTAGGTGGTTAGATAGATTTAGAACTTTGTAGAAAAGCTGTCTGTGCATGTGGTTTTTTGAGTGTGTGTGTGTCTGTGTGTGTGATAAGAATCCTGAGTGGCAGTTCTCATAAGGAGGAAGGCCAAACAATTAGCAGGATGCAAAGCCACAGTCATGCGATTACGCAGGTCTGAGAGCGGAGGAGGCTTTGCTTTTAGTCCTCTTAATTAATCACTGCAGCAGCTCTGACGGGAAAACATTCACGTCCTGCATGTTTCACAGCATTTACATGTGAAATACAGCAGTGATATAACGGCATGCATGAGTGTCTTAAAAAGTCAATAGCTTGCCAGATTTTATTAAAAAGACTGTGAAAGGACTAGAGTGAAATTTGAAATCTGCATTAAAATGTGATTTCTGCATCTGAATTTGTAATCTGCATCCAATGTTTGAAGTTGCATTTACACCAAAAGTGCTCCTTACCTGCGTTGTGACTGGATCTCAGTAGGGCTTTGTGCTTCCTGTTTGCTCCATGGATGAGCTTCCTCTATATTTAAAAACAACTCATCACATTTTTGTGGGTCGTCTCTGTCACGGCAAGTCACAATCGCAAGTCATGGTTCAAAATAACTTTATTAATGTGAGGCGGGATGGCATTTTAAACTTGGGGATGGATTTTATGTTCTGTATTTGAAACTGCATTTACACCTGGTTAGTTGTGACCGGCCAGGTGAGTTCCTCACTTTGTCTCTAGAGGTGAGTCCTCAGGCGTCAGATCCAGTTAGTATGTCCTGTCTGACATGGAAAAATCACGGGATCCCACAGGAAGAGCGGGAAGACTTGGCTGGAGAGACTTCTATACCCAAATAAGCGGTACAAGATGGATTTTGTGGCGCTGCTGTGATTGGTCAGTTACAGTTATCAGCTGCTGAAATAAAAAACATGTTTACCGGTGTTAGAGCCATTTCTTGGTTAATTATCAAATGTTTAAAATATTTAATTTGGGAAAAGTGAAATCAAATAACCAGGGCAGCGGTTTAGTTTCTGACCTCACCTCACCTCATGTTTTGTTACTTTGATTTTGAAAATAAATAAGTTACGAAAAGAACAAGAGCGCGATGTTACCANTTTTGTTACTTTGATTTTGAAAATAAATAAGTTACGAAAAGAACAAGAGCGCGATGTTACCATTCCGGTGTGAGTCAGGAAGAGAAGCCCTGTTAAAGTGGTGAAGTTTAAAACAGCCGCCACAACCTATACATGGATTATTTTCAGAAAATCAGAGGAATACTATGACAATACTCAGGAAAACAGGGAATTTGCTNGGATTATTTTCAGAAAATCAGAGGAATACTATGACAATACTCAGGAAAACAGGGAATTTGCTAAACAGATAAACTGATGGAACAACATCAGGAGGTCGGCCCTGAATATTATAACTTAGCACACCTAAAACAACCTCAAGCTAAATTTAAAGCTGAAAGCTAAATAAAAGCCATTGAATAATTGTGCGATTCACAATCTGAATAATCGATTACCGGTTATTCGTTTCAATAATCGATAGATTAGTCGAGTATCAAAATAGTCGTTAGGTTCAGCCCTACTGTAGAGCTCCTCATTTTAAAAGACAAACACTAAAATAACAGGTAAACGTGCATATTAACCTCTGTAATTTGTGATCGTGCTGCAGGAGGGTGTGTGTGTGTGNTGTGTGTGTGTGTGTGTGTGTGTGTGTGTGTGTGTGTGTGTGTGTGTGTGTGTGTGTGTGCGCGCAGAACTCAGACTTGCGCTATGAAGCAGAGCACCACAAGAACATGTCTCAGATCAGATCAAAACACAGCATTTAAAAATTTACTGATCAGCTGAGTGAGTTTATCAAAGTTATTGATCACTAACACGTGAGGCAAATAAAGTTTGAAACGTCGCCCAGATTCGTATCGCTAAAATTTACCACCAGAATGAAGCAGGTCTTACTGTTAGCGTGTGGGTTTGTTTTATGAATAGCTACCGCCACATGTAAAAAAGGAAATATCTCAGTAATGCCTCTTTAAGGCTGACGCTAAAATATGTTGCTAACAGACATTTATGAATGAGGAACGTGGTTACACCGTGATAATTGTGCGTAGCAATGCGGTAAATCATGCGCTATCGTTTATGAATCTCAGTCAATCACCATAGCTAAACACAATTTAATGTGGACATTCACATGTAAGCACATGTTACTGATTACAAACAGACATTTCTAACTTCTAGCTGTCAGAACAACTCTCTCTCTCTCTCTCACTCACACACACATACATACACACACACACCCACACCACATAACATTGTTTTACTTTGTGTACAAATAAAAAATACCCTCCCCTCCAAAAAAAAAACAAAAAACAAATAAATAAAACATTAGGTAGTAAAAAAGCCCTGAGATTACACACACACAAACATCGCACTAATTTAATTTTTAAAAAGTAAAACAAAAAAGTCAGCAAAAAAATTATGTATATATATGTTATGTATAAAAACTGTAGTTCATGCATTTATACTGTAATACAGTATTACTTAATATTGCATGTGTTGTGTTCGTTGATTCTTTTTGAAGTTCGTTGGAGTTTATAAAAACTTGCTGTGTAAATACTTCTCTGACTCTGATCAGAAACGTTGATCTGAAGATCAATTTGAGGCTGTTCTGTAAATAGTTTTCTAATAAACAATAAATATAGCAACTTCTGATCAATCCATATCTATATCAGGCTTAAAATACCAACTTCTGGTACAGTCTCATCCTCTTCTGGTTTAAGCCCCACCCATTCCGAGTATGGATACGGATACAGATAATTTAGTTGGTTGAACAGATACAGATCATGACGTACTCATTCATCCCTAGTATACAGTACTGAATCGTGAACATTTGGAATGTTGATATCCCACCAAACAGGAAGCAGCATGAATGATAAGCGATGGCTTTCAGCGAACACGTCAAATCTTTCCATCTCTTCTTAAAATGTATTCAAAGTCCCAAAGAGATGGAGATGAGTTGAGTGCTTGTCTTTTTTCTCGGTCCTCCCGTGGATCAGATCAGTGTGAAAGAGGCTTTGACTGACTCCCACATTCAGCCTGACCTTCAGGTGCTTCTCTTTCTCCTCCTCCTCATCCCTCCATCCTCAGCTTCTCAGTGGTACAGAAGGAGCAGCCGTGGCTTTGACAGGAGTTGGTCTTCAGTTCCTTGTTATCTGAGACATTATCCTCCTGTGCTTTCAGACAACACACACACATAAACACACACACACAGAATACTCCATCACATGGCAGGAAATCTGAAGTGCATTCTGCTTGAAAGGACGACAGACTGCAATCGAGCATCATAAATAACTTGAGAAAGGGCTAAAAGGATTAATCATTTACTAAAATCATCAACTTCCTCTTAATCAACTCGTAGATTGTACATTGATTTTTTTAAAGCACTTACCTACGGTACGACACTGTGCTGACAAGCAACAGCCCTTCAATTCATCCTAAAATGTAATGTTTAATTCTGCGGTTAATTTTCTTAAATTCTGTATTTCACCTGTACAAAATACAAGAAGAATCATCCCCCACCGTAAGGCGGTCGAATACAACAACAGGAGTTCATTATTTATNTACAAAATACAAGACGAATCATCCCCCACCGTAAGGCGGTCGAATACAACAACAGGAGTTCATTATTTATCCAGTCATTATTTTTTCTTGTCATTATTTGTTACATCTGGCTGTCCATCCATCATAACATGTCTGGTCTACAGAAATCCCTTTTCCATCTGTTTTCCAATCCACATCACAGCAGCAAGTCTCGTTGGACCGTGTTACTCAACAGACGGTCAGACGGTCTTTGTGTCCGACATGGCAGCACGTCACACCGCATCAAATTGCACTTCCTTCCTGCATGTCACAACAAAGGGAGACTCGCAGCACAGACCCCATAACCCACTTCTCTGTTATGAATCCCAGAACCTAGTTTCTGTCCAGCAGCCATTTGTGTCTGCAGGAAACATGTCGGTCGGGTCAGAAGCTGTGACACACACACAGGGATGTTACAGGGGCACATGCCATTTACGTGCACGTCACTACAACTACTACTTGTTCATTAATAAGCGGTGTTTTTTCAACAGTACATTGATTTTTTCAACAGTACAAAGTGTGAACTTTTACCCGTTCTTTGGCTCGGTGACAATCAAAATCCAAATTAAAAACTATGCCAGCAAATTAAAAACTATGCATCCATTTCCCACGTCATATCCAGGTCAGGAGGAACAGGCTGACAGCCCAGATTTCCCTCTTCCTAGCCACATCCAACATCTCTCCCTGGGAATCACAAAGCCTTTCCAGGCCAGAAGAGAAATATTATCTCTCCAATGTATTCCAGGTTTTCCCTGAGGCTTCCTCTCAGTTGGACATGCCTTGAATGTTTCGACACACAGAAGGCGTTCTGATTAGATTAGACCGCCTCAGGTTCCATTTAATGTGAAGATGCAGTGCTCATGTCTAAGTGCAACGAAATTCCCTGGTGAGACTTATACATCGTCTTTCATGATGTATTAAGCTCCATGTTGGATTGGTTAAACAGTTATTTTTAAAAAAAGAAACTTAAGACATTGTGTTTGCTGTGATGAATTACTGTACTTATCTCAGCACATTTCAAGTCTTTACAAGATGATTTTTATAGCGTGCTGGAATGAACTGAAACCAATGGAGTCCAGAAGGTAGAAAACAATTCTAAGGTTTGCCACCCCAGTTGCACATTTTGGGAAATGGTTGACAGGAAAGTAACATGTTGCGGGTTGTATTTATTGCAAAATTGTGCAAAAATGGATTTCTGATGGCAAATCAGAGGAATGCTGTGAAAAACTCATAACGCATCCTGTCTACCAGACGAAATAAGACATCTGCCATCATTTCATTTTTCTTTCCCTTCATATCCGACAACAACAAACTTTATTTCTTGCGCTTTTCACAAACACAAGTTACCAAGTGCTTAACACATAATACCAAAAAAGGGCCATCGGACAGCAAGAATAAAAACACGATGTATAAAAATAAAGTAAAAAGTAATCAAAAAAAGACAAATACAAATCACATGAAACCAAATAAAAAGACAATTCATGGGCGTAAAAAAAAATCCAGTCATCTGCTGTCCTTACATCTGTTATTGATTGGTTTAGGATTATTGTTGCCTTGCTCACGGTTACATCGTGTAAAGTACTGGCTGATGATTTTCTTACAGTATGATCGTGGTGATGAAGGCTCAGTCCAGGTGGGAGTTGATGGCCAAGATGGAGATCTACTACACAGGTGTAGCTCTCATGCTGCTCGGCACTCTGCTGGTGCTCAGCAGCTTCCTGGCTTTGGGATTCACTGGAACCTTCCTAGGTGGGTGTTACACACGGCATTAAAGGACCATACCGGCGACATTGTATGTTAGAACCCAATAAGATAAGATAAACTTGACATGAGGGGAAATTAAAGTGTTGCAGCAGAAAGTACTGGTGCATATAAAATACAAAGTACTGAAAGAAATACTGGTTTAGAGAAAATACAGGGAACAATAAACTAGGGTTATAAGCTAAATAAAATAAACAGTGTGAAACTAGAAGATAAAATTCAACAGTATATTTACAGATTAATTATTTACAATGGAAGGATATGGCAGAACTAGATAATAATAACAACAACAATAATAACTTTATTTATATAGCACCTTTCAAAACAAAGTTACAAGGTGCTTAACATAGCCAAGTTCACACACAATAAAAATAATAAAAGAATTACAAGGTGCTAACAATGCAGACAATNACATAGCCAAGTTCACACACAATAAAAATAATAAAAGAATTACAAGGTGCTAACAATGCAGACAATAATACGTAATGATAATGCAGACAATAGATGAGGCAGATAAATAACATTATAATTGACAAGGTGTTGCACTTCTTACAACCTGTATACACGTTTTAGACAACCATTTACCAAACACACTACTGGAGTGGAAAACATTGGAATTGATTTTCCTACCTTCCAGACCAAAATTAGTTTCAGTTCATTCCAGCACGCTCTAAAACTCGTCTTGAAATGTGCTGAGATAAATAATTCATCACAGTAAACACGACGTCTATTAAGCTTTTTTGTTTTTTTGTAACTTTATTTAAACACGGAGCTGCACGGAGGACGACGTATGTCTCCACCAGGAAACGTAGTCCAGGAGAAGACGACCTTTACCAAGAAATTAAAACGGCTGTGCCTTCTGCAATTGTGCATACGTGTTATCCCGCGAAACGTTGAATTTTAAGGTGCGTGAATCACCTGAACATTTGATTTTTAAAGATTAGGGGATTTGACAAAATAACAAGAAAACTAAAGTGCAGATTATTGGTTGTCAGTGACGTAACACGTATGCAAGTTGTATTTATTGGGCTCAAACACTTAAAATTGCCGGTATGGTCCTGTTTGGTTGATTGTAATTTTCAGTATGTCTTGAGAGGCTAAGAGATTATTATGTGATGTTTTTCTCTTCTTCTAAAACATCCTTTCATCTAAAACAGTCACCGGTATTTTAACAGAACAGTAACATAATCTGTTTGTTTTGTTCCTTTCACGGTATAAATGAGCAAACCACTGAGTCCAATTCCGTGTACGTGCCTGATAAACCCATTTCTGACAGATGTGTGTGTGTGTGGAGACTATGGGGCGGGGAGATGGTAAAAAGACGTCCATACATGTATGTTTACAGAAGCACTATACATACGCATGTGAAATAGAATGCACGTGTTACTTGCTTGCAGCGTGGTAATTTCCACGCATACAAATGATGCGTGTTGCTGCATATGGCGTGCAGAAATATCTCTGCATCTGCTCTGAGATAAACATGTTTGTTTTCTTCATCAACATGCAGGCGAACATTCAGCTCAACACGCATGCTGCACCGCGACCGTGTAGTTCATAGGGCAATCATTTCTGTTCCATTCACACGTCTGCATTGTTTACTGTCCTATAATGTCCCATCAAGCTCCGCCTTCATCTCGGCTCAGTTCAGGTCAGCAGAATGACAGCAGCAGGGTTGTAGTTTTTCTTTCCTGTAGCTCACAAATGTTGTTTTTGGGTCAGAGCAGCATCTCAGCAACGTTCTTATTAAATTCAGAGAAATGTTCCTTTCATAAGTCTTTTTCATCTGGTCATTGTTTTATTTAGCCTTTTATGACGAGGTCACGGGCGATTTTATTAGTAATGACGTAATTTTGAGTGAGGTTTTTCTACTTTGGGGTACTTCATCCTCTGCTGCTTCAAACGAAGACGAAGGCAGCGAATGAACTTCAGAAAAACGTCCTGAGATGTGTCATGAATGCAATCGATGCTTTGCTGCTAGACTTTAGAATAACGTGTCCAAACTGCAATCTCACACTCTTCTGTCCTGTGTGTGTGTGTGTGTGTGTGTGTGTGTGTGTTCTTATGGCCACACCATGATCTACCTGGACTTTTTTTTCCCTTTCTAATTCCTCCTCCAGTGCTCCTTTACGCAGACACACATGCACATGGCTAAACACACACATACACACACACACACACACAAGCTAGTGAATATGGCCTGTGGGTGTGTGTTATGATGTTATGGTGTGTGTTATTTGTTCTATGTTAAGCCCCTCCAGTCACTGTGACCTGAAAATTCGAACTGATTGCAAAAGGACAAACACAATCAAATTACCCAGTTACACAAGGTGCTAATGTGTCAGTCAGTGTGTGTGTGTGTGTGTGTGTGTGTGTGTGNAGTTACACAAGGTGCTAATGTGTCAGTCAGTGTGTGTGTGTGTGTGTGTGTGTGTGTGTGGTTTAAACAAGGAGACTGTCCCCACCAATGTATATCTCTGCAGAGAATTGGTTTTCTCTGAATGTAGATACCTTTTTGTGGCATCTTTATCTCTGTCACCCTGTTAAAGGACCACACCGGTGATTTTCCCTGTTTGAGCCCAATAAATACAACCTGCATACAGAGGTGGATAGTAACACGTTCCATTTACTCCATTACATTTATTTAAGTAACTTTTTCACAAAATTGTACTTTACTGAGTAGTTTTATTGCAGGATACTTTTAACTCATACTTGAGTATATTTATGAAGAAAAAAGTAGACTTTTACTCCGTTACATTTGGTTGCACTCTATGCGTTAGTCTTTTATGTGTATTATCTGTGAGACATTGTTCCGACGCAACAAGTCAAAATTCTCCACTTTCTCCGCTGTCTGTGTGAGAATTTCTACTCTGCTTTGCTTTGGTCCAATCACATTCAGCGTCTCGACAGTGTCCCATCATCTCCGTGACAACGATGGGCTGACATGGCTTGACAGCTGGGCCAGCCGGTGGTCTTTACACTGCACAATATATTATTAATTAAAATGAACTTAAACTAAGCAAACACAATGTTTTTCTTTCATAATTTTCTTGGCGCTTAGACGAAAAATGGATTGTAAAAACAGAAAGGGTGGCGCGGAGAAACAGCAACAGTTATGGAGTTATTCGTCTCTGGCATCATTGGACATCATTTTCATCTGGCCATACAAAACCTCATATGTAGCAGTAAGCTGCAGTGTTAGCTGTTTAACTAGCTGTTGCTGCTAACGCTAACTCAAGGTTTCCTGTTGTATTCTGAGTAAATTCATGAAGCTAACCTAGCTGTCTTAACTAGCTGCTGCTAATGCTAACTCAAGTTTTCCTGTTCTATTCTGGATAAATTCATGAAGCTAACCTAGCTAACTGTCTTGGGGCCAGGCCAGAATTGTCATGATTTGTTATGCGGTAAATATTTGATTTATTACTGTCTACTGTTTCTTTATATGATATGATTTGGATTGTATTAGAAGCTACATGTGGCTACTTTGCATTTTTTTTCCTCAGACGAGCCTTTATAGCTTGTTGATTATTCTAAAGGATAAGCTTGATCAAAGTTACTCACTACTCAAGTAATCTTTTTAAAGATACTTTCTTACTCTCACTAAGTCATTATTTTGGTGAGTACTCTTACTTATACTTAAGTCACTATTCTCATAAAGTAACAATACTTTTACTTGAGTATAGTTTCTGACTACACACCTCTGCCTACATACACGTGACATTATGTTGACACTGATAGAAGGACACTGGAGAATGTTTGAGCCCAATAGTTTGTTCCAATACCCTATAAAAATCAACTTCTGGAAACTTGAAAAGTGCTTGAGATAAAAAAAAAAAAAATCCNAAAAAAATCCATGACAATGAACAACACGCCGGTACTATTTTTTTTTTGTCAGTCACTTAAGAAAACTGCTTTTACCAAGAAATTAAAACAACCGCCTCTTCGACATTTGGACATATGAAGGCGAAACATTGAATTTTAAGGCGTGTGTATTGCCTGAAGATTTGATTTAGAAAGATTAGGAGATTTGGCAAAATAACAGGAAAACTGTAAATGTATGCAGGTTGTATTTATTGGGCTCAAACATGCAAAATCATCAGTATGGTCCTTTAAACCGACAAGTTTTGGTGATGTGTTTTCTTGTATTTTTTTCTGAAATGAATTCATTGTCTCCATCGAATGTTGAAGCTGGTCTGGGATTCAAACTCAGAGACCCACTTCACGAGCTTCAGGCTGACCCGTCCCGTAACTTGAAGAGTGAGACAGCTACATGCAGGGAAACGTTGAAATGTGAATGAGTTAGCGTTGTCTGCTAACGCGCTTTAGAGGTCTGAAATCAGGTCGTCTTATTGTTCTGCTGAGATGCTACTCACGCTGTAACACATTTGTTTATATAATCTTTTTATCTGAGTCCACCTGCAGCGTTTAAATAATCATACATAATGAAATCTGTTATATAACTTGGACTCTTACTCAGACACAAAACAGGGCCAGCAGCAACACAGGTGTTGCGCATAAGCTCTAGTGTGTGTGTGTGTGTGTGTGTGTGTGTGTGTGTGTGTGTACATGCAGACAGTAACTAAAGATGTTATATATCAAGCCATAGAAAGTGCTCAGGTTACGTTGAGCTGTGTCCTAGTTTGGTAGCATCAGTTTGACACACACACATACATACATACACATGCATATATATATATATATACATATGTATATATATATCAGATTTTCACTCCACTATTATTCCTGATAACGATGTTATTGCGATATCTATAGCAAATCTGAAAAAAAAAATATATAATAATAATAATGGTACCAGTCAAATTCACCATTAACTTTGTTTATTGTGCGTTTTGTCTCTTTTTTTGAATTAGACTCCAAATAGGAGCGTAGGAGGTGGAGAGAGCCTGTAACCAGAACTGTACAAAAGCTACAAAAAGAGCAATTCCACCTTAAAGGATGGTGTAAAGGAACCAGATGACCTGATAAACAAAAGATCCACAAATCTAACAAATAACCAGGAGAGAGAAAATCCTGTCAAGTCCAACGCCATGATAACTTAGCTTTAACAACACAACTAAGACCTTCATGGAACATTTCCTGTTTCAGGGCTAGCAAGCTAACTGCTACTTCCTGTCTCTACCGTGGTGAAATCTGCAGGATGATGGAGGTGAAGGTGGTGAACAGGTTGGTGGTATCGCCCCCTTTAGCGGTTCCTGTCAATCAGCATTTCCTGCAGACTGGAGCGTCTACCAACTTCCTGTCTTTGTTACTGAATCCTAAAAACTCCACACTGGCAGCTAACTTTTTTCAGGTTAGGGTGGAGCGTCTCACTCTGTCAGCTCCTACATCAGGATTTAGAGTAGCAGTAGTAGCTACACACTGTGGTAGTAGCTAGCTAGCTAGCTAGTTACTGCATCATGGTGTCACATCATGTATGTATGTGCGTGTGTGTGTGGGCGCGTGCGTGCGTGTGTGTGTGTGTGGGGCCCACAAACACACACAGGGAGACAAAGCGAGAACGGAAAGAAATGGAAATGATTTAAGAGGCGCTGGATTATTTACATGATATTATCATGTGTGTATTATTAACATGATATCAATATTTCATTTTTTAAATATCACGGATATCGTCACTACCGATATGTCGCGACACCCCTAATATATACACACACATATACACATAACAACAAAACAACACTTGTACTTTGTAAGGAGTTTTTAACACTGAACCTCTGTGTGTGTGTGTGTGTGTGTGTGTGTGTGTGTGTGTGTGCGTGCGTGCGTGCGTGTGTGTGTGTGTGCGTGCGTGTGCGGTTTTCCAGGTGACTACTTTGGAATTCTGATGGATGAGAAGGTTACAGGTTTTCCCTTCAGCATCATGGAGAATCCCATGTACTGGGGCAGCACCGCCAACTATCTCGGCCTGGCACTCATGTAAGTGTGTGTGTGTGTGTCTGTGTGTGTGTGAGAGAGAGAGACTTGCTTCAATGAATCTGTAATCATACGAGCATAAATTGATGATTAATGGCTCTTAAGACATCTGTCGCTGCATTGGCTTTAATTTAACTGATAAAACCGAACAACAGGAAGTTATTTTTACCAGGTTCATGATTAACTGTGACCATTAACTGTCAAATGAACAAAAAACAAAAAAAGTCTGCTACAAAATGTTTATGTGTGTGTGAAATTGCATTATAAATAGTCACAAATATTAAGCTGCAGCTTACAAATGAAAAGTGTTTTTCACTGATTCCCTCTTGAAATGGGGGGGAGGTAAAAACCTTTATGTATGCCTCGTCTCCATGACGACCATGACCACATCGCTTGGAGACAGACTTGCGTAGTTGCCATTAGCCACAATTTTTCCTCTTGCGTCCGACATGGATTCTGTTCCTTATTCCAGCAGCTCGTCCTCTTTTTTGTCACTTTTCACTTTCTGTCCTTTACTGAAAACTTTAAGTGACACTTTTGATCAATACAAGCCTTTATTTGTGCATGTATGTATGTGTGCGCGCGTGTGCGTGTGCTTATACGCTTCTGTCTTCATTCTTCTCTCCTTTTCTCCAAGTGTATTTTGACCTAAAAAAAAAAAACAAGAAAATAAATGGAAGTTCTGAACATAGGCCTGTGTTTTAACCCCTCACACCACTAACTATTGAGGACTAATGGATGCACTGCGTGTGTGTGTGTGTGTGTGTGTGTGTGTGTGTGTGTGTGTGCACATGCGTGTGTGTGTCCATGTAGCTTCAGTAATAACTGCCACGCAGATTTCTAGAGATTTTTTTTTTATTATTTTTGAGGTCATCAAAAGTAAATACAGTGATTTTTTATGAAAAATAATTTTAAGAAAGTTACAAAAATCTTTAAAATTTTATAAATCTTATAATTTTTTTTTAAAACCATCTGATACGATCACAAACACGTGGCTGGTATAGATGTTACCAGATCATTTAGACACAGTTTGTACATTCATATAACATACCATATATACTCGAGTATAAGCCGAGTTTTTATTACCAAATTTCACAAAGTAAATCAGACGTCGGCTTATACACGAGAAATTAAAATCAGATCCCAGAGAAGGAAATTTCCAGGGATGGAAATACTGCCATTACCACTACCCATGAAAATAGTTTAAATCATACCTTAGAATGAGATATTTCCTGACTAAACATCTTATCAGCACATTTTGCAGCGGCCAGTAAGCTCTGCTGTGATTGGTCAGTTACGGTAATCAGCTGCTGAAATAAATATCATGTTTACCAGTACGTGGATTATTTTCAGAAATCACAGGAATACTATGACAATACCCAGAAAAACAGGTAATTTGCTAAACAAATAGAACAACATCAGGAAGTCGGCTTATAGACGAGATCAGCTTATACTCCATGTATATATGGTATGCGATTATTTGTCTTAAACCAGAGATATTTTTAACTTACATGGTCAAAGGTTTGTGGACGCCTCTTGTAATTAGTGGGTTTACTAATTACTGATGGAGGAGGAGTAATATCTGTGTTTTATAGAGGTGTGTTTTTTAACTTTCACTGAAGGGAAATCTTAAATTATTATTATTAAATATTATCCAAATTTCCTTTTTCTTATTTTTGTTAAAAGTCTATTTTTAATCTTCATCTTCATCACCATTCATCATAATTTTACATAATTGTAGATGCTGTAGCATAACGTTTGAGAAGAGAAACTCGGCGTCTGATTGCTGATAACTGGTTGATGATTGGTTGATAATCACGCCGCGGTCATGTGACTGCTGCTTCCGTTGCTCTGCGTTCATTCAGGAGAAGGTTGATGATGTTTTCCTGGGTTTTTGTCGGGATTGTTGCTGCGACATCTGGCTGATCGTCCTGGTATTTGAGTCTTTTATCAGGAGATGCTTTATTGTCTGTGTATTCCTCCATGTTTCTGATAATAAACTGGAACTTGTCGTTATCTCCTAACTCATGACATGAGAATGTCATCCGTTCCTCACAGCCATCCAGGGTCCTTCAGGTGAAAACCGTGTAAACACAGGTGTTGTATATGGGCCACTAAAAAAAAGAAGATGTAAATACACTTTCTAAAAAAATCAGATATAAGGCAAAAAAAGTAGGAATTTGGCATCAGGACCCGTAATGTAAATGTAACTTGAAATCTCTTCATTTAATAGGGCATTGATGGTTTTTTAGTCATATCTGAGTGTCAATCAGACAGAAGTACACCCCTGTGTGTTTGGAAGAAAATCAGAGTTTTTACTTTTTGTAGGCGATGTCTAGGTTGGATAGCCATTTGGATGTGTTGAGCCTTTATTGTTGCATATTTAATAATAACAGAAATTGGGAAAATACTTCAAACAGAATTTGTATTAACTAATATTCTGCATCATACTCTTCAAATAACGGCCCACAGGCCAATCTGGCCCTTGGCTATATTTTATCCGGTTTGATTTTGAAGATTAAATTTGATATATATATCAAAAATATATATCAAAATTCATATATATATATATATATATATATATA
>VXCM01003878.1:2664-57737 GCA_014773175.1 Lucifuga dentata
CAGCCGCACCTTCCACACCCGGACCCTCCACATGCCCAAGCCCAATACAAAGAGGCCATGCAACTGCGAGCGGGACAGCACCCCCCAGCACCAACCACAACACCCATCCCCACCAGCAAGCTGCCCCCCCCAAGGACATCCCCAGACCCCACAGAGATGTCCAGCATCACAACAGGACACCGTGCTCCAGGCGCCCCACGAGCACCAAGGATGTGCCACGAGACCATAGTGAGACAGGACGCAAGGACCCCAGCCTACATCCACTACCCCCCCAGCACCCACAACCACTTAGGACCGGCCCCACATGCCACGCTGACCCTATTTAAGTGATTTACCCCCTCCTACTTGACTATTTTAGTATTGACTCTTTAACAAGCTATCAGTCTGCAGCCATGCTAACGGTCTGCAGCTATGCTAATGGTCTGCAGCTATGCTAACAGTTGGAACATTCATCACAAAACAACATGGTGCTAAATCAAATGCTTGGATGGATGAAAAACAGAGACAACACCACCAGGCCACGCCCACCATGCTAAAATTACTGGCTGTCACACTACCCCCATCTCTCTTAAAGGAGCATACCGGTGATTTTGCATGTTTGAGTCTGGTAAATAGTACCCACATACACATTATATTCCTGCGAACCATTTTACAAAACATGAAACCATATTTTAGTTTTCCTGTTACTTTTCCAAATTCCATAATCTTCCAAAATCAAATGTTCAGGTGATACATCTACCTAAAAATTCAATATTTCACCTGTGAGCACTTATGCACGATGGCAGAAGTCAAGGTCGTTTTAATTTCTCTGTAAAAGCCGTCTTCTCCTGGGACTATATTCCCTGATGGAGAAATACATTTTATTCTGTATAGCTCCGCATTTAATCAGCTAAATAAAGTTATTTTGACAAAAAAAAAAAAAAAAANAAAAAAAAAAAAAAAAGAAAAAATTAATATACAAGATGTTTTCTGTGGATTATTTAACTCAGCATGTTTCAAGTCTCTACAAGTTGATTTTTATGTTGCACTGGAACGACCTGAAACCAGTGGCAGACTGGAAAGTAGGAAAAACTATTCTAATATTTACTGCTCCAGTCGTATTTTAGGGAAATAGTTGGCAGTAATGTAACATGTATGTATTGGGCTCAGACATGCAAAATCACTGGTATGTCCTTTAAGAGTCTCATAGAAGTTTAAGAAGTGGAGCTTCTCCACTTTCAAACTGGCATCTTGCCTGCAGAGGGCGCTGTTGAGTTATCTTCCACTTCTCTCCCGTACAGGAAATGAAATAACTAAAAACATGACATGACGGACCAGAGAGGACATAAACAGCAAATGTACATTTTAGAATGAAATATGATATGACACTCAGACATGATGTCAGTACAGCATAACAGAAAAAGAAAATGACTATGATGATGATTTTTGTTTGCCAACACAGGAAGTTCTGTCAGTTAATGTCACTTCCTGCTGTGCGTTTCCTGCTCTGGCAAGTCAACCACGGTCAGGTCAAAGGTTAATCCGTCCGGTGGCTGATGTGTTTCACTGTAGACGGCTAGTGTGGTTACAAAACTCAATGCACAAACACCAAAATATTAACAAAGACTTGTTGAATTGTGTAGTTAAATGACATTTGAGTCGAAGGTGTGATAGGAGCGGAGCGGCTGTAAATCTGATGAGACTCACCTGAATTTAATAGAAACTTTGCTGCTGCTGCTACAAAAACTTCTGATCCGATCCTCCTTCTGGTGTCGACTGCAGCTCTGCTCAACGCTCACACTTTCTCTTTCATCTCTGCTGTGTGACGTTGGACTTCCTCCTCCTCCTCCTCCTCTTCCTCCTGCAGCTCTGGGGCTGATCTTTGCTTCTTCCTGCAGGTTTGGATGTGATTATGGCGACATATTGGCCGTTTGTCAGAAGATGAATTTAATCTGCAGGAAGTAAAGCAGCAAAGTTCTATCCAGGCACATTGCTGCTTTTTACAGGACAGCCTCATCAACCCAGCATCAGGTCAAAGGTCAGCCCTGTTTAAGTCTGACCTTTTCCACATTTTCAGGCATCGTTAAATGTGTTTCTCCTTCATTTGTTTGGATCAAAACAATCTAAAAGTAAAAATCTAAAACCGTTCTTCCTCAGTTCCTCTGTCCTCACAACTGTCTCCTTGTGTTTTAATTGGGCGAGACGAGGACACAGGTGAGGAACAGGTGGAAACGAATAAGAGCTTTGGAACGCACCTCGTGTCGATAAAAAGAAGACAAGTGTCAACACAAATTAATCAAGATGAATACTAAATCATTTAGATGATGGTGTGATGTGATGTAGTAGTAGTAGCAGAGCTTTTATTTTAGACTCTTGGTCCATAAAAAAGACACAACATAAAATTCACATAAAAACAGAAGNAAAAAAAAAAAAAAAAACCCAGAACATATATTTACAATAAACAACTGCACCAATGTTTGCATCTTGGACTGCATTCATACAGAACTGAGCTTTGCCTTAGCTAGATTCATTTAGAGGACAGATAAATCTGTACGTTGCATTTTCTCAGGACAGCTTGACAAGTTTTACTTGCACACTATGCAGGCAGAGTGAGAACTCTGCATGTCCTCCCCCCCGGTGCTAAAAAATAAAAAAATAAATAAAAATCTGCATTTACTCAAACGTTAAAATATTAACACTAATAGCAGTTGCTGGATAATGCCTGCATGCAGGAAATATTTTATTTATATTTGTTTTCTCTACTCGTGTATTGTAACGTGAAAAATTATAGTGTCTTCTGTTTGTAGCAGTCTTGTTTCTAACCGGTGATTTTATGCAGACGGACCGGAGCAACATGAAAGTCTCGGATGAAAAGATGGGGCTGAATGTCGGAGACGCAGAAAGTGAGGAGGCCGCTAAAGCGCAGATGATAAAAGGTAAGAAGAGCCAGTCTGTGGTTTATTCATGTAGTCGTTATTATTCTGATGCGTTTCCGTAGTTTCATCCTGAGGTCACCGCTTAGTCTCCTCCGACCTTTCAACCATCGCAGCGCCTTAAGACGCCAAACTACATTCAAGATGCTCTTATTTTAATATTTTCTCGGTTACAGAGAAACCCCGCAGCAGATAGAATAAACCTAAAGGCGGTTTCTGATGTACTAAGTCATTTGTCTTAATTCGGCGTATTTATAATTCGCCAACAGGCCTTAATTTAATAGTTTGACCTCTATGCTGCGTTCGAGTTACCTCGGAAGTCCCAGTGGAAATTTCCGACCTCAAACCCGTTTCAGCCAAACGTGAAGTAAAAGCATGGCTGAACACCAATAAATACTGTCAGATTAAATAAACTTAATAATAAATGCTAACTAAGGTAAAGTTAGATTACAGGACTGTTTGGTTGGATTGTGTTAATATGAGCCACTGTGACATCACAGTGGATTTTAAACGTTTGTGCAGAGAAGTAATATTCTGAAATGATTCACACTTATATATCAGTGGCAAACAGTTATTATACACTATAGATAGTTATACTTGTTGATATAGTTTGACCTTTTTATTTCAATGTCACGCAAGAAGAAATACTTTATTCAGCTGTTAATTGATCATTTCCATTTACAAAGCTCGCTTCCGCGGGCGCCAGGTTGCGTGACGTCATACTGGTGATTTGAAGTGCTGTTCCAACACTTTTTTCCAAGTAGGAGGTTTGAAAAATCTGAGTTCCGAGGAAACTGGAAGGCAGCATTAAAGCTGAGTGCATTCTTTTTCCACCAAAATCCCTGAGGAGTCTGACCAGGAAGTTTGAACTATTTTTAAAGTTGGGTGAAGATTATGGACGCTGAACCAGCAGCTGCCTTTTAGATTTAAATATATGATGGCTTTCTGATTTTTTTCAGCTTTGTTTAGATGTGTTCTGTAACGTATTTAACACGTTTGAGGTTTGATATTCCACTCAGTCTGTAACTGGGATCATTTGTTTAGAAAGTAGATCAAACTGTTTTAAAGAAGTAATGACAGCTTATGGAATGCTCTGGACCCCAAAACCCGCCAGCGGGTTTGAAAGGCATGTTTTCTTTAAACAATTGCTAAAATTACACCATTTGTCATAACCAGAAACTTTAAAAATCAAAATCATCAGGTTTTCAAATTTCCGACGGTCCTTGAACTAGCCATGTCTCCTAACACTTCCGTAAGGAAACATAACCAAATCTAAGCTTAGAATAGCGATATTTCCTCAAAATCACTTTATTATAAATGTCACATTTAACAATTCGCTAAAAATACACCCTTTGTCCAATCCAAATTCTGTAAAAAGCAACAAATTCTGCGTTTTTCGCCGCAACTAGCAAGCCTGGAGCGCCTCTGCTAGCTTTAAGTCACGTGACAACAATTCAGCCAGCCATTGGCTGAATGCAGACTGCAGCAGCACACTGCCCTACTGATTGTAGGTTGTAAAAATGTGAATTATTCAGTATGTATAGTCCCTTTTTTTTACTTTTTTTTTTTTCAGTATTGGTAATACTTGTAGGCACTTGGAAAAATGTTGTATATATAGATTACATCTGTTTTTCAATTTTTTAAAATAAATTATCAAAGAAATTCAACTTATGTTTTTTTCTTTTTTTTTTTTATAATTTATGACATTATAACTGTGTTATACTGCACAAAAGACATTTTTGAGTTCTTCCTACATATAGCCATGACTGTGCTGCTTCCATAGAGGTGCAGGACTTGCAGCTACATGAAAAATGAGCCACAGTGATAAAAATGTGACAGGAGCAAAAACCGTCCAGGAAGTACTTGGGGTCCAGAGATATGGTAGTATCCATAAAACATTCTGACGTATTTCTGCTGGCAGGAGCAGCTTTTCTGACGGCGGTGGCGTCTGCAGGCATGCTGGCAGGATTCGGCTCTACATTGGCTCTGGCTAAGAAAAAAAGCCCAGACTGGTTTAATAAGGTAAAGCTGAGCTGCAGCTTTTAGTGTGACTCATTCTCATTTCTCAGGAGACGAACACATTTAACACGTTTGTACTTACAAACATAAAAAAAAAAAAAAAANAAAAAAAAAAAAAAAAGGAAATGCTTCTTTAAAAAAAAATCTGAATTGTGCAACCTGATAGAATTTGTGGGAGTTTTTTTCTTGAGGGGATTAACAAGTTTTGAGTTGCTGATCTGGATTAAACTGGATTTGCTGTGATTTTAGTATGAGTTCACGCCACACGGCTTCTCATCTTTTAATCATATTTCTATTAATGAATCCTATTCTTTAATTTTTTTTTAATTTATTTGTAATTTTGTTTTGTTCCAACATCCATTAATCCGTGACAGCTGCTTGTTCTTGGGTGAATGTGATCAATTAGAAATTAAAGGAAAAGTCCACTCTTCTTTCATCTTTTTTTTTTTTTTTTNTTTTTTTTTTTTTTTCTTATTGTGAGCAAATGAAACGACCTTAATCAATCAGATTTTATCAGTAACAGAACTTATCAGCCAGAGCTTTATGAAACTCGGAAAACATGGCAGATCTCACCTGTAGCCAGAACTCAACCAGTGTGACTTTTTAAAGGAGCATACTGGCAATTATGCATGTTTGAGCCAAAACATATACAATTTATATCAGGGTTCCCCAACTAGTCTTCCCCAAGGACCAAATTATGTCAAGTATGCCAAGCCAAGGGCCACTACCCCCCCCCCCCCCCCCCCCCCCCCCCCCCCCCCCCCCCCCCCCCNTCACAACCAGAGCGGCCTGACACTGGGCCCAGCACTTCCTTTGTAGCGTTTGCGGTGTTTAATAATCACCATTTCTTAATAAAATGGAGATATATGAATATCTTTGGAAAGCTTAGCTTCTCCCAAACAAAATGAGCCCAAGCATGGCATTTTATGACCACGCAATCCTGAGATAAGTGCAACTGAAGTACACAAATTTTTTTGTTTCTTTTTTGAGAAGTCATCTGAGGGCCTGATAGATAGGACCCATGGGCCACATGTGGCCCGCGGGCCGCCAGTTGGGGATCCCTGATCTATATACTGACAGCCATTTTTACTGACATTTTTACTTTTTTATCTTTACTGACAGCCATTTCCCAAAATATACAACTTTAGAGGTAAATGTTAGAATTGTTTTTCCTACCTTCCAGACTGCCACTGGTTTCAGTTCAGTCCAACATGTTATAAAAATCAACTTGTAGAGATTTGAAACATGCTTGGGATAAATAATCCATCACAGCAACACAATGCCTTTGTTTTTTTGTCAAAGTAACTTTATTTAACTGATCAAACACAGAGCTACATGGAAGATGATGTATGCCTCCACCAGGAAATATAGTCCCAGGAGAAGACAGCTTTTACAGAGAAATTAACCCTTAAATGCATGAGTCGTTTTCCATCCATTCATACATACATCGGGTCCCGACCCATTCATTTAAAGGGTTAAAAGGTGTCTTCTACAATCGTGCAAAAGTGTTAGAATGTGAAACGTTGAATTTTAAGGTGTGTATCACCTGAACATTTGATTCTGAAAGATGACAGGATTTGAAAAAAATAACAGGAAAACTAAAATATGGTTTTATGTTTTGGAAATTGTCAGTAACATAATATGGGTTGTATATATTGGGCTCAAGCAGCACAGTCGCCGGTATGGTCCTTTAATGAGCTTTATAACCAACAACAATAAACAGCAGCAGCAGCACAGTGAATAAAAAAAAAAAAAAAAAANAAAAAAAAAAAAAAAAAATCCTAACTTGCATTCAGGATGTTCCTCTTTGAATAAGGTTTGGTGAAGTTGAGGTGTTTAGAGACAGGAGTGTTTCCAGTCCTCAGGCCTGAGAAGCTTCTGGAACCATCAGAAGCAGAATATTCAAGTGACAACAGGCTCATTTATTAGAGCTCTGCACTTTACAAATCAGGCTTCGGCTGAATTTCACAACACTGCCTGGGCTTTTTTCCCCCTCCTCACATCGTAACGCCTCCTGATGCTGCCTCACATGTTAGCGCTCAGAAACTGCAGCATCGCTGTTTTCTGAACGCTGCAGCAGCAGCTGACAGCCACTACTTTTACTTTGAAAAGAGCCGAACTTTGGGTTCTGATGATCAAACTGGATGCTGAAGCTGATGCGGTTCATTTTTTTGAACTTTTCAATTCCTATAAATGCATCAAGGTGTACCATATATACTGGAGTCTAAGCCGATCTTGTATATAAACCAACCTCCTGATGTTGTTCCCTCAATTTATTAGTTTAGCAAAGTACCTGTTTTCCTGAGTATTGTCATAGTATTCCAGTGATTTCCTAGAAATAATCCATGTTCGGGTTGTGGCTGGGACTGAGAATTTCATCAGGTCTAGGGCTTCTGGTTGGGTTCAGACAGAGCTGTGTCAGGCCGGGTCGGATACGAGCCTAAAATTGGGGCCTGTAGTCATTTTCGTTAGAGATGTCACTGTTACTGATGCACCTTTAAATATCTGCTGCTGGTTTTCCAGCAGACTTATTAAATATCTTCATCATCAGAAACGCTCAGTCAAACATGGCGCTTCCTCTTCGTTTGGGTTCAGACTGGACTTCCTGCCTTAAACTGGCGTTCGGTTACTGACGCTGCACTTCCTTTTGCAGGGTGTCATGGCGACAGCAGCAGTTCCAGAGAGCGGGGCGTCCCTGGCACTCAGGGCCCTGGGCTGGGGATCCCTGTACGCCTGGTGTGGGGTGGGTCTGCTCAGTCTCACCGTGTGGAAAGCTCTGGGGGTCCACAGTGTGAGTACCAGGATCCTCACGTTACTGTGGCATCATTGCTGTTTCTAATGACCTTCCTCATCTCCACAGTTATCAGAGTTCAGGCAGAAGATGCAGTCCTTCTTTCCGGCCATCCCAAAGAGCTCTGAGGTCCAGGCCGGATCCGACCCGCAGGACTGGGACTCTCTCTTCAAATCCAGATCTGTTCCATGTGATGGACCAAGTGACTGAGACTGAAAGTGTGTCAGGAGAGGAGCAGCAGCTGTGGGATCCAGGACCAGTTGGATCAGTTGACTCCCAAACTGGTTCAGACGTGGCAGAGCACAGAAAGCCAGCAGCTCCAACAGGTGACGTGGTGCCAAAGACCGGCAGCGCTGCCAAAACACGGAGTTCATACGCAGCAAAGCTTGATTTTGTTCTCTGACAGAGTCCAGCGTCGGCTCGTAGCAGCAGCTTTTTGGTTTTCTCGTGACTTGACTTGTTACGAGCCGATTTCAAACCTTAAGGATCAGAAAGGAGGAGGAGTTTCTCATCTGCTCATCCAATTTATTTTCCTGCTGTGAGATAAAAGAGCTGCCTCATAAAAAAGCACGTTATGTGTTAAACTGCACATGTTCATGATGAGGTCAGAGGTCATATAACGATGGAGAGTGGGAGGAGTTCTCTGTTTTGGCTGCATTTAGGTCGTGCAGACAATCTGTAAAGTGAAGCTACTGAAATAATGTGGAAATAAAGAGTTAAAGCAGCTGAGCAGTGTGTTCTAATGGGAGGTTACACACACACAGCTTAAAAAAAAAAAAAACCCATCCTGTGCACCTTTTCTGTATAAACCTTAAATCCTGCAGAAGTAGATCAGAGTGAAGTTGTGTGGCTGCGGGTGAAAGGTCATCGTTAGCATGAACGCTAAAGCTACAACGACCTTTCACCCTGCTGCTCTTATCCTTGTTTTTGGAGCTGCAGGGAAGATTTCAACTGTAGATCAGCTAAAACTGACCAGTTTTAGCTGATCTACATTTTAGCAGTGGACTTTTAATCCAGCAGGTTTAAAATTGAATTCTAAAGCTGCTAACAGGCTCAGATGCGTCATGAGGCCCAGACAAACCATCAGTCCTGATCCGCCCTGAAAGCTTTGTTTTGATTGGTCCTTTACTTCTGTAACATGTCGACATGTTACAGAAGTAAAGGACCAAAAAAAAATTTTTTAACAAGCGTTGCACTTGGAGAATTTCTGTCATTTGTAACTGCGACTGCAGCATTATGCCGACGTGGAGCGTAAAGCCTGCCATAAATGCTCGTGCTGTAGCATATGCTGCCATTCCCAGAGCGTATCCTGCAGTGCGGACTACTTTTTACTGGAAGCACCACAAAATGTTTTTACCAGCATGGGAGGATTCATATTTTGTTGTGGAAAGAAATGGCAAACATTCTGCCTCTTAAGGCAGAGAATAAGGTTGGGTGGGTGGGGTGTGGGGTGATGCGATGAAGGCATCTTGCGGCTCTTTACGTTAATAGGGTTTTATTTTTGGCTGTCTGAGTCTCAGGAGTGCGCCACCCCTGATCTCCCAGGAGCGTTTTAAGTATCAACAGATTGATTTTAATAAAGAATGAACTGAAACCAATGGAGGTCTGGAAGGTAGGAAACACATTTTTAATTCACCGTTCCAGTAGTATGCTTTGGAAATGATTGTCAGTAACGTAACATGTATGAAAATCTAATATACTAGGCTCAAACATGCAAAACAGTTGGTATGGTCCTTTAATGACAACACACGTGTTACCGCTAATGTAAAGCTAGCATATCAACCTGCTGTATGTTGCTGTACATGTTACATGCTTAATGTATGTTTGTAACCATGTGAACATGTTAGTACTGAGCTCATAGCATTTAAGTCTGACCATATGTCCTAAAAGGACATATACAGAGGATGAACCCTTTGGTTAGCAAACTCGCTAGCAAACCTGAACTCATTATAAGTTTTTTAAATAAACATTCTCAGCTGATACTGAAAGTAGTTTTTAGTCAAACTGATCGTGTTCTTGTTTTATTTAGTAATAATTAAAGGACCATACCAAAGGTTTGGATTTTAAATTGTGCATACTTTACCCTTTCCCATCATCCATCAGTTTTAGACGGACTTCCAACCTTCCAGGCACACGACGCTTTTCACTTTGGTGTTTCAAAACTTAAGCTGTGACCCACCTGGTTAGTCCACAGGCATTCTGGGAAATGCAGGAATCTGCTAGAAGCGGCTGAAGGAGGCGTGTCCAAACCTGAGACGTGTCCTTGCGCTTCCTGTCACAGCGGCTGCGGCTGAGCCGGGCTTTCCGACGCTTATAAAACCTTACCTCGGGTCATCAAAGGTGCAGGAAGGCCTAAGTTGGACTCAGCATCAGTCATGTGATGAGCAGACAGCGATCCTACACAGATGCTGATGATTTCACCTCCGGTCCGTGTTGGCTTTTAGAAGCCGTATTGGACATTTTAAGATAAACGCTTAAGAGGCCGTGACTGCTGTTGTTGCTCATTGTGATTGGTGCGATAGTTATTTGTTTGAATTCAGTTAATTTTTGCTTGGATTAAAGTAGTCCTCTTTTGAAGCGGTGTGTATTGTGTGTATTTTAATAAACGTAATATTTGGTACTTTGTATGATGTTAGCGTGTAAAGAGCTGTTGGGATGGAGCCAATCAGCATGTTAAACAAATTCTCTATTCGGAAAGAAAGAAAGAAGCAAAAAAAAAAAAAACTTGTNAAAAAAAAAAAAAACTTGTAGATAAGGAAATATGACTAACGCCTCTTTAAGGCTAATGCTAACATATGTCGCTAACACCGTGGTTACACCGTGATATTTGTGCGTAGCGATGCGGTAAATCATGAAGTTCAGATTTGTTGGCAGGTTTGAGTCTGACCTGCCAGCTGCACCGCCACTTTTACGTCAGTTTGTTAAAATTAAATAAAAAATAAAAAAAACATCGCACTAAAATACAGTAACAAACTTCCTCAAAGAAACGGAAGTGAAACCAGAAAGGAGTAAAACCAGCCGAAGCTTTCCGCTGTTGCCTGGAGGACAAAAACGTGAAATGATAATTCATTTCCTGTTTTTCCTCCTGAAAGGGGCGGAGCTTGGTTCACAGTGCTCAACCAGATTCCATGTACGTTTATTCTTTAACATGTTGTGGAACATAGAGAGCGTGAAGATCTCTTTACATGTGTAGTGCTGTCAGACAGCAACACATTAGGTCCCGCCCCTCCCCCACTTCCTGTACGGGACAAAGTCTGTCCCTCATCAGGACCTGTCTCCGTCTCCTTCACCTCCTGTGAAGAGCACGGCTAAACCTGAAACTTTGCTAACCGTTCAGTCGTCATCAGCCGTGACGGCGTGCTGGGAGGAAACGGATTCATGGCTCCAATGTACAACGTCTATTTACAGGAGGAAGATGACGGCGGAGGGAAATGAGATCTGATTGGTGGAAGAGATGCTGCAGCCGCCATACAAAAAGATCTTAAAAAAAACCAAACATGGCCGCCTTCAAAATGCTGATGGTCCAGTAATTCACATTTAACACCTAAATAACCGGAACAAAGCAGGAAGATGTATTGCACAACAGGCGGCGTCGCCGCAACTCAGCACACGTAGTGAACGCGTCACGCCACAGAGCGCCATCACATGATCACATGTACAACACGGATCACCACTTAAATTAATCGGACCCAGCTCCCTCCAAAAAACCTCACACTTTGGTTAAAACCAAACCAAAATAATTTAAATCATAAAAAAATACCAATTATTAAATATTTTTGTAGTAAAATTAAAAATTCCAAATAAACATTTGTGGATGGAGCTGAGAATACATATTTTTATATATATATATATAGATATAGATATATATATATACATAGTGTATATATATTCATTTCTATGTAAAAAACATTTTTGTGTTCTTTTCATTAAATATAAATATCATAGCAGCCAGTCTGTCACACGCTGTGCTCTGGTGATGTTTGTGTCACGAGCGGCTGATTTTAAAAAGTACTTCACACATGATGGCCGCCACCGAGCCGCTGAGCGCAGACGACAGGCAGATGTCCAGCAGCCGGCTTTCCAAGACAACAAACTCCGCCCGGTTCTCCTCCACTGTGGCCATGGCCAGCAGCGCTTTGGCGGCGCGGCACATCATGTTGATGCTGAGTGGCTCTGGCGGCCCCGCAGCAGCGTGCAGCACGCCGTGCGGGCTCTGCTGGTATTGAGCCGCGGCCACGCTGTCCTCCAGGAAGCCAATCAGAGTTCCCACGCTGCCCTTCTGCAAGGCGATTGCCCGCGCCGCCGTGGGGTCGCCCTGCGCCAGGTGAGACAGCACGGCCACCGCCATCTCGCGGCACACCTGGCTCTTCCGCTCGCCCACGTGACGTACCAACGTGGCGAAGAGCTTCTGTTGGCGACTGAAGGGGGGCGTGGCAAGCAGCAGGTCCACGTTGCCATCCTGGATGCTTAGCTTGCAGAGGCACTCCAGCACCAGTCTCTGGGGGGTGAGGGCGGAGCCTAAGGGGTCCTGGGCCTCGGCGGACGGACAGATCGCCCAGTGCAGCAGCCCATCCAGCAGCGGCAGGCAGATGCTCTCGGAGTAAAGCGACAGGTCCAGCTGGCCCGCCACGTTGGCCAGCGTGACCAGCGTGTTCTCCCTGAGCGTGGACAGGCAGTCCCACCACCACTGGTCCTGACTGCAGGCCACGCCCCGCTCCTCCTCCCGCTGGCAGGTGGGCGGCGTCCTCTTCCTGACAGGGTGGTGGTGGTGCAGCAGCACCAGCCGGCTCAGGATCAGCACCAAGCCGGCGTGACGCGACATGTCGGCGTCGTTGCCGGGGACGAAGGAGAGGCCGCGGACGATGTTGGAGACGCAGACGCAGCGTTTGGCCAGCGAGTCTTGCCAGGGCTCGGCCGTGGACAGCAGCGCCTTGTCCCAGCGCCGCGGCTCATCCTCCAGCTGCCCAATGGAACTCTGAGCTGACGACCTCTGACCTTTACCCAGCGACAGAGAGCCTGGCAGCAGAACACAAGATATTTATTCATTTGTCATATTTCACGTGTTTGTTTGGATCATCAGCAAAGGTAATAATAGAGATATAACGATTTCAACAGGCTGATATTTTGACACGTCATGTTATCAGATATCTGTTTATCACTTCCTGTTGTTTTTGATTTGTATTATTATTATACTTTTGTTTCCTGTGAGGACTTCAGCTGTAATGTACAACAGCATATTAGGTCCATATAAGACGGAAAAACAAATCATAAAATGAGGGGGCATTCTTTTGAGTTTTAAACTCACAAATTTGTGAGTTTGAGGGAATCGGAATTAACCGCCTCACGTTATGACTACGCCTGCAGTATTATTAAATTATACTTTTCCGTCAGATTTCGCAAAAAAGAAATACTTTGCTTTTAAGCGCAAACTCATCTAATTATCATAAGCAGTCAGACTTTTAAAACTTACGGCATACGGACAAGCATAAAGACTTTTTGTTTTTTTTCAAGTTTTAAAACTGGCAAATTTGCGAGTTTAAAAACTTGACATAATGGCCTCTCGTTTTTTTGTTTTTTTTCCCCTTCATAAGGCACTAATGTGCCGTCGTAGCACCATGCTTCACTGCCATGCTACATAACTTGACATTGATTGATGTTTCTAAAAAATAGCAGCTGACGTTTTGACATTTATTGTTTAACGCGTGGGGATTTTTCACTGTAAACTGAGTCATTTCGGGGCTTTAATCCCGCCGAATAAATAAAACTACTGTCATTTCTCACAGGTATGTGTCAGAAAACATTAACAATGACAAACATCATGTGGTGAAAGTTGCTGCTTTAGTAAACTTCACATATGATTTATGATTTGCTGCTGATGAATCAGGAATGATGTGAGCAGAAGACGATGCTTCTGCAGGCTCTCCTTTTCCTTCTCTCTCTCTCTCCGTCTTACCTCGCTGGGATTCGGCTTGGTTTTCCTCGGCGACGAGAGGGTTCCTCTGCACGCCTCCCTCTGCCTCCTCCTGGCCTCCTCCTGCCTCCCTCTCCTCGCCGGTCTGCGGGAGGTTCAGGGGGGTGGCGTCTCCGGTTTGGGGCTCGAAGTGCGTCAGGATGTGGGTGGTGGNGGGAGGTTCAGGGGGGTGGCGTCTCCGGTTTGGGGCTCGAAGTGCGTCAGGATGTGGGTGGTGGAGTCTCCTCCTCCACACTTCCAGTGCAGCAGGCCGCTGACGAAGCCGTTGGGGCGGCTGAGCTCCATCAAGCGCTCCTCCACCGCCTCCGCGTCTCCCCCCGCCTCCTCCAACTTGATTGGCAGCTTGTCGTACTTGCTGGCCTGTTTGGGGTGGGGCTCTGCTAACTCATGGCGCTGTGGCTGCTGTGACATCGCTTCCTCTTCTTTGTCTTTCGCCTCATCTTCACCTCCACTCCTGTCCTCCTTAATTACTGGACTGCTGTCTTTTCTATCGTTGTCCTCTTCCGTGTTGATGTCAGGTTCAGCTGTGAGCAGCGACGCCACATCCTGCATCAGCTCCGGCGGCGTCCTGGCTGCATTCTGCTCCTCTGCCGCCTGGTCTGATGGCTCCTCCTGCACCTCCTGCTTGAGAGGATTCAGGAGGGGACCCAGCAGAGTCCACTGGCCCTCGGTTCCCACCTCATACTCCTCCAGGATGCCAAAGATCTGGATGAGGCAGCGGCGGTAGTGCTCCACGATCAGCTCCAGGAAGCCAGGCAGCTGCAGGGAGACACGAGTATGTCAGCACGAATCCAAGAAGTCAGGCTGCTGCAAGAACAACTCTCTGTTATCTTCTCAGCAGTAAGGCCGCCTTCACATGCTAAGCACTGACCTGACCTGGCTTCCATTATTGTGTATTGGGAGCTGAGCGGTGACTCCTAACGTCGCAGATTCTCCGTTTTGATGTGGCGCTCAAAGTTCAACCAAATCCAACTTTGACCTTTCCGATACGCAACCAATCAGAGAGCAGCTGTACGTACCATAAGCAGAAACACCACAGTGACGGATGGCTCATAACCTGTAGTGAAGTTGAGAACGGTGACTCAACAGTCGCCGTTTTTTTACTTTTCTTCTCTGAATGAGATGATGTCGCTACCTGATTTGACCCAGAAACCCGATTTGGACCATGAATGTGCAAAGATCGCCCATAGTAACCATCAGCATGTCATTAGCGACGAGCGCTTCCTGTCGGCGCTTGGTTGAGCGGCACTGCTCAGACTCAGAGCGGTGGACGCTCTGTGGCAACGCTAGCGCTTAGCACGTGAAACACGTCTTACTCTGCTGCTCATACGTGAAGCCGTTCTAGCCTCTGCACTCGAAGTTCAACCACATTCAACTTTGATCCGTCCAAGACCTTTCTTATGTGACCAATGAGGGAAGAGCTGTGTGTGATGCAAGCAGAAGCGATGTAGTAATGTATGAGTCACATGGTCTGAAACATTGCGTTAGCTGCAGACGTAGCTGAGCGACACGTAAATCCCATTAGCAGCAATGAAATGCGACGCTGCACGTGTTGCCTGAGATACATAAACTCCATAAAACCACAATCACTTTATTCATTTACTTTTAATATGTAACTACAAAGAAATACTGTTGATACTTAAGTAAAATTAACATTAAATATCTAATAATTTACTCGAGTAGTTTTTATAATGGGTGAATTTTATTTTTAATGAAGTTATTTTTGAGCAAAATACTGGAACACATGTCTGTACACGTGTGGAACAAGCTGTTCTCAGCTTGTTCCACACGTGAGGCGATAATGCAAACTCTGGCCTGATGGTGGTTCCACAGAAAAAAGGTCATGCTAGCTGTGTGTTAGCCGGACCTCTTGTGAACCCTGCAGGTTGGGCTCTTCAGGCTGGGTGCTAACAGCGTGCTACCATGAGCATACATGAGCTGAGCGTCAAACCTGCGGGAGGCTGAAGGAGCCCACGGTGCTGTCGTCATACAGCAGGATGTTGATGGTGTCCAGAGCCCAGGAGCTCTCTGCTAACAGGCCGGATTTCAGTGACATCATCACACGCCACGCCTCCGGGGTTCCTGGCAGGAATAAAAATTACCATAAAAACTCATGTATAAGCCGACCCTCTGATGTTCCATCAATTTATTTAACAAATTAGCTGTTTTTCTGGGTATTGTCATAGTATTCCTGTGATTTTCTGAAAATAATCCATGTACCGGTAAACATGATATTTATTTCAGCAGCTGATTACCGTAACTGACCAATCACAGCAGAGCTTACTGGCCGCCGCAAAATGTGCTGATAAGATGTTTTATCAGGAAATCTCTCATTCTAAGGTATGATTTAAACTGTTTTCATGGGTAGTGGTAATGGTAGTATTTCCACCCTGGAAATTTCCTTCTCTGGGATCAAATCTGAATTTCTCCTGTATAAGCCGACCCCCGATTTACTTTGTGAAATTTAGTAATAAAACTCAGCTTATACTCGAGTACATATGGTAGAAACAACAAAAAATTAAAGCAGCATATGTTTAATTTAGATTCAAATCACCTAATCTGAACAACTTTAAAAAAAAAATATCTTGTGACCAAGATCTGAGGATGAAGACTGCTTTAATAAGCCATGAACAATGAAACCAAGGTTACTCCTGTATACAACCCCAAATACGACTCATTATTTTCATATACAAAGTAAATATGCAGTTTGGCAGTTCTTATTTTGATTACTGAAATATTAAAAAGCCAACAGTGATCACATGCTTACATGGACACGATCTCGGCTTCTTTCAGTCACAAACTGCAGAGCAATCAGTTTCTTCAAAACCACATTAAGATCTGATCCAGGGTTCTGAAGGAAGAGTGTGTGTGTGTGTGCATGTGTGAGAGAAAGACTCTTACCCGTGTCCTTGGCGGTCAGCCTGCGTTGTGGCTTCAGGTCGGGCTGGGAGGCCTCCACAGAGCCGGGGGGGAAGCTGAGGGGGAGGCTCTGAGTGGGGGTGGGGCCGGTCACAGGAACAGGTATCCCTGACTTCTTCATGGAGTGCATGTAGCTGTTGGGTGACAGGGAGCTCCCCATGGGCCGGGAAAAGGAAGAGGGGCTGTGGGCGTGGGACACATGATTTGGGAGAGGGGGCGTGGCCTGGAAGGAAGACGGGGGCTGTCTGGGCGGCAGAGAAGAGGAGGAAGATGAGTGCGGGGTGTATGGAGGCTGGCGCTGGTGACNCTGGGCGGCAGAGAAGAGGAGGAAGATGAGTGCGGGGTGTATGGAGGCTGGCGCTGGTGACTGGGGTGCCACTGAATGTCCCGGGGGGCCCTGCCCTCTAGGTCATCCCCTCGGCCCGTGCTCGGGTAGGCGGGCCCCTGGCCCTGCCGGCTGGGGTACGGATAGCCCATGTCTGTCCTTGGGTGCCACATGTTGCCCTGTGGTCCGTCACCAGGGCCCCCAGACACTGGCGGTGGTCCTGGGCCCATCGTGCCGTGCTGCGGAGGCAGCTGGCTGCCTGGAGGCATGCGGTCTCGTGCATATGGGTACGTGTAGTGGCCTTGGATGGGTCTGCGCTCATGGCCAACGTAGCCACCGCCACCTCCGTATGGGCTGAAGACGTCGGCCTGCTGAGTGGCGTATTGTTGAGCGCCGTACACCTCCCCTTCATGACGCTTAGCAGGCGGGTACATCCCCTCCAGCAGCCTCTTGTAACCCTGCAGATGAAACCCAGCTCCAAACTCTCAGCAGAGGTGGAACAAATCTACTGATACCTACTGATATGTTGTCATGGAAACGTCGAATGGTTCTGCTGGTCAGGCTGCTCACCTGCTGCTGAGGGAACATGGGCTGATGGCTGCAGGCCATGCTGTGAGGATACTGCTGTCCGTAGCCGTCGTGTCCGTGCCTGCAAAATAACAAAAAACACGCAAGAGGGCGTGTGTCAATATTTACACAACACACACATAAAGCAACTCAGTGTACTTTTACATCCAAACAACTTCACACTGCAGAGGATGACATATAAAAAATCTAAACAGCGGTGGACATAATTTCTTCAGTCAGTACTAAAATGACACCAGGAGAGCTATGTTGGTATGCACTTATGTGTGTGTGTGTGTATATATATATCACACTGGATATTTCCAATTTGACATGAGCACAAAACATGAAAACTCTTTGTGCAGATATAATGTACATCAGCTGTGACAAGCTGAACCTGATTGGCTGGCAGAAGCCTCCACATATTCCATATGAAAGCTCTCTCTCTCGCTTTGAGGGCGCACACGTGCATACTGCTGATGTGCAGCCCTGAACATTAAAAAATAAATGATTTAAAAAAATTTTTTTTCATCTGTCTGCAAATATAGTTGTGGTATATGCCATGACTGTCAAAAACCGTTTTGTATATACTGTATATACAGTCTGATCTTGCATTGGACATAAAAAAAAAAAAGAAAAAAAGGAGGAAAAAAAGGAAAAAAGGAAAAAAAAAAGGGGGGGGAAATGGAAAGAGAAAAGAAAAAGGGAAAAAAGGTGAAAAAAGAAAAGAGAAAAGGAAAAAAAGAAAAAAGGAAAAAAAAGAAAAAAGGGTAAAAAAGGGAAAAGAAAAGGAAAATAAATAAATAACTTCAAGACTGATTTTTCAACTAAGCACGGTCTTTAAATAAAATGGTAAATGCGGTATTTAAATTAAACTTTTGAAAAACCACCACTTTGAAAAACACTTCAGAAAGTACAGCTAAGCAAACGAGTACTTGGAGTGGTGTGGAGGGTCTCACCTCTGATGTGGGAATCTGTTGCTGGGGTACATGCCAGGCTCGCTTCCAGAGGGACCCATGTTATTCTGACCTGCAGGGGGCGCCATGCCTCCCTCTGGCCCCATCACTTGGTCCGGTCTGCAGGAGGCACAGTGAACAGAAGCAGATGAGTCCAGTTTGTTGGCAAAGTGCAGCAAAGTGTTTTACGGTTTAAAGGGAAGTTATGAGCTGTAAATGACCGGTTTTAACAGAAACTCCTGATATATCAAACTATAAACAGCTTTATATGGAGGAATTAAGTCATTTAAAGAATCATTTAGTGTTTCAGTGGAACGTTTACCAGAAAGTTTCTCCTGAACCAGTGCAGACGCATTTTATTTTGAACAGACAACTGTTCTAAAAACAACAATTTTTAAGTTATTTTTATGAATTTTATTATTCTGTTTTTGCTGTATTTATTTATTGAGGCCACGCCCTCTGCTGACTGAGCAGCAGCTTACCTCCGGTCATAGCTGGGCCCACATGGGTACTGGGGTCTGGGTCCGACGCCCATCCCTGGCAGGGGTCCAGCCGGTGGGCCACAGAGGTACACGTCCTGCATGGCACCGCTGGGCATCTGGCCTGGACCAAAGGCCTCGCCGGGACCTGAAGAACGGAACGGTTATTTTATTTGGAGCTGTGCTGCACTGACTCATAAACTGTTCAACAAATTTATTTAACACATTTAAAATCTTTTTTTTGTTTGGTTATATGTAGGATTCATATATTTTTTAGTATTAATCTTTATTTATAAGGCTTTGAAGGTTTGCCTCTGTGAGCATCTGACCCGCCACTGACCGTTCATACGTACAACCAATGAGAGAATAGTTCTATGTGAGGTAAGCAGAAGTGAACCAGGATGGAGGAGGCCATCAAAACCTGCACAGAGTACATTCCTGGGGGCACAACACAACTTCTAAATCCTAAACAATGAAATGATGAAAATCCACAGGCTGTGGAAGATTAAATTCTGCAGGGTTTAGCAAATTCTCTAAAACTTAAGACTGCTGTACGAGTTCCTGAGATTTGACGTTTTGACAACACCCAAATCTGTCTCCTGCTGGATATAAATTGTATTTCCCTCTGAAATATAATGAAGGAAGTACTTTAGTATCAGTGAAGTACTGGAACTTCCAAGTTCCAAATCAGAATGTAGAATCAAATTTATAACATAAAGAGTGCAAAACAGAAAATAAGTATATTTAATTGAATCTACTTTAATTTATCAACATGGAGACTTTGTTCCATAAAATATCTCAGAATTTGATCTTTAACTGAAAAAAGGTGATGCCACAAACACGTGTTTTCCCTCCTAACCTTTCCTGGCTCCTCTGTACATGTCCTTGCCGGCAGCATACTGCATCCTCACAGACGGGTCAGTGGGACCTCCTCCCTGCTGGTAGGGGGGGTCGGCAGGTCCCGAGCCTCTCTTGCTGTGGAAGGCTGGATCGCTGCCATCAGAGAATGGGTCCTGGACATTCACTCCTCCGCTGGTCCTGACAAGAAAACCAAATCTTTCTGTTCTGGAGTTCTGATACTTGACAATAACTAATCCATCTGAAGTAGAGGTGTCACGACATATCGGTATTGACAATAACCGTGATATTAGAAAATGAAATACTGATATTATGTTAATAATAATACACATACTGTATGATAATATCGTAAATAATCCAGCCCCTCTTAAATCATTTCTGTTTCTTCCGTCCTTGCTTTGTCTCCCTCCCTAATGCGTTGAGGGAGGGGGCTAACTAGCTAGCTAGCTAGCTACTACCATAGTGTGTGGCTCCTCCTGCCGCACTAAATCACGATGGAGGCGCTGACAGACAGAGCGAGATGCCTGACCCTAACCTGAAAAAAGTTAGCTGTCAGTGTGGAGTTTTTAGGATTTGGTAACAAAGACAGGAAGTTGGTAGACGCCCCAGTCTGCAGGAAATGCTGATCGACAGGAACTGCTAAAGGGGGCGATACCACCAACCTGTTCACCACCTTCACCTCCATCATCCTGCAGATTTCACCACGGTAGAGACAGGAAGTAGCAGTTAGCTTGCTAGCCCTGAAACAGGAAATGTTCCATGAAGGTCTTAGCTGTGTTGCTAAAGCTAAGTTATCATGGCGTTGGACTTGACAGGATTTTCTCTCTCCTGGTTATTTGTTAGATTTGTGGATCTTTTGTTTATCAGGTCATCTGGTTCCTTTACACCATCCTTTAAGGTGGAATTGCTCTTTTTGTAGCTTTTGTACAGTTCTGGTTACAGACTCTCTCCACCTCCCTACGCTCCTATTTGGAGCGTAGGGAGGTGGAGAAAAAAAAAAGAGACAAAAAAGAGACAAACGCACAATAAACTAAGTTAAAGATGAATTTGACTGATAGCACTATCATTTTTTTCAGATTTTCTATAGATATCGCGATAATATTGTTATCGTGAATGCTTCTGGCCACGATGATTGTGGAGTGAAAATCTGATATGGTGACAGCCCTGTATGAAGGCAGCATGCCTTCTTCATCATGTGAAGCAACATGTAGTTTTCCACACGTCTTCAAGTCCAACTCACCTTCTTCTGCCTGAGGTAGTTTGATTAATGACAGTTCTCTTTCTGCTGTTTGTTACACGCTAAAGGCTGCAGTATGTTTCATTTAGAATGTCCACATTGGAAAAGCTGCTGTCACAGAGAGGGTGTGTGTGTGTGTGTGTGTGTGTGTGTGTGTGTGTCTGTGAGTGTAATATTTGTTAATCATATAAACTGGCACACCTTTTCAATTTGGGAGGGGTTATTAATGACATTCTGTGTCTTCTGTGTGTTTTTGTCGATTCTCATTTGATGGTAAACAGGGATAACACGGCACAGTTTCACTTTCAATTCGCTCCGTGGAGCACGGACACGCTGATACTGGGAGAAAAATAGTGAGCTGGACAGAGAATTTAAAACCCTCCCCGCTTACACACCTCAACACATCTGGCCTGTGCCAGCTGGCCGGTGGAGAGGAGCGTNCCCTCCCCGCTTACACACCTCAACACATCTGGCCTGTGCCAGCTGGCCGGTGGAGAGGAGCGTTTCAGATGAAGCGTACTGGAGCCTTAACTTCTTCCTGTTTTGATGTTTTTGCTCCTCAAGCGTTTTCATGTGGCTTTTGCAGCTATGTTTTGGTTCGCTTGACTTTTTTCGTGTGAAACCAAACTGAAGAGGTGACCACGGGTTTGTAAAGTGAATTAATTCACTTCAATCAGTGAAGCCATTTTTCTTTTTTTTTTTCTTGAATATCAGGGATGACAGTGTTGTGCAAACGTTCAGTGTGGCTCCGTACCTGTTAGCTGGATGGGGAGCCCCCTGGCTGAGGGGGGTGGAGGCTGGGGTAGGGGGCTTCAGGTCTGCGGGGGCCTCAGTCAAGGAGCTGCTGCTGGACTGGGGTGTATTAGGGCCCTGTAGGGAGCCTGAGTTGGCTACATGAACACAAATCAAAGGGTTAGTTCAGCCATAACCACTAAAGGGCAAAAAACATAGTTTGTCTCGATGGTGGCAGCAAAGAAGCGACAGATTTAATTCCACACTAAAACAGGAAAATGATGGACAAAAGATTCTCCATTTTCCTCATGATGATTTTAAGATTTTTGGTTAAAAAAAAAAAAAAAAAANAAAAAAAAAAAAAAAAAGTTTCAGATTTCTTCTGGGTTGATGAATATGAAAGGTTAGTAAATGTTGCTGAAAGTCTTACTTGTAAAACTTTGGAGATGTTTAACATGTGGCATCTTATAAGCCCATGTGGTGAGGAACATGTGTGCACAACACAAATACAGATGCAAAACAGAGGAGCCAGACACTCGTGGTCCTCACCAGGGGACGGTGGCTGGACTTTGGCCTGGAAGGACGGTGGCTTTTTGGAGTCTCCTGCAGGCCCCAGGGCCTCAGGAGGAGGCTCCTCCCCTCGCTCCACCTTACACTCGTAGGCAAACAGGTACTGGATGTACTGCTTCTTCAGAGAGCTGGCTGAGCTGCTGGACGTCCCCACGTTCAGGAGGGATGACAACTCCCGCCACTTTTTATTCTTGTTCACCTGAATAAGGAAGAAGGAGGAGGAAGAGATTAACCCAAAAATTAAATAGGAAAGGGAGAAGGTGGATGAGATTGATAAGAAAAGGAAGCAGCAGCAGGAGGAAGAGGAGGAAATAAAGGATAGAGAGGAGAAAGTTAAGGGGAGAAAGATTAAAAAAATAAATAAAGCAGACAAGTTTTTTTAAAGTAAGGTGGAAAAATGACTAATATAGGAGATAGAATAAAATAGATGATCAGGAAGAAATGAAACAGTAGGACAAGCCGAAGGAGTAAAAAAGGAAAGTGAGAAAATTAAGCAAGAGGACAAGTAGACTGATGAGTGAGTGAAGGAAAAAAAACTGAGGAGCAGAAAAGGAGAAAGAAGAAAAAACAGAGAAGTTGGGGAGGGAGCAGAAAATGAAGGAGGGATAAGGAAAGGAAGAGTATGTGCACTGGGAGATGAGAGAAAGCAGAGGAAAGGAGTTGAATGGATGTAACCACCATGGCCAGGCCTCCGATTTCCCTGACAGCCAGGTACAGCCTGCACAGGTCCAGTGGTTTCTTGCCGATGGCAGGCAGGTTTGGGACAGGTGTTCCCCTCTCCTCCATGAAGGCCAGGTAACGGTCCACCCACAGCCTCCGCTCTGGCTCCGAGCCCAGCTCATACAGCCGCGTCACCTTCTCGGCCACCATCGTGGTCATGCTGGGCTTCTGCAGAGACAAGAACACCGAGGCCACGCTCACATCAGGTTACAGACCAGACCCTAACACACCGCAAGGCTGTAAAATAACTATTAAACTAAACTATGTGCATTCATCTTGATGTTACTGTTAAAATTTACCTCCGTGTTTTCATAGTACAAACTGCATTAAAAAAAAAAAAAAAGGGAACCTGCTTCAATCAGTGAATATGATTTTCACAAACAGACCTTTGAAACTGATTCAACAGCCACAGTGAAAATCCACCAAATCAAACTTTCCATCCTGATGACCAGTTAACAGCAACAATTTGCTAAAGGTGAGACAGAAAACGTGTGGAAAAAGCACTGCTGTCACTCATAACAGGCCATGTAGGAGTGTCAGTGAGCCAGTAGGGGGCGCTTTTAGGAAATACTTGACCAGAAATAAATAATAGACTGTTTGAGCTCATGCTTTGCTGTCCTATACAACCAGTAACATTACGTACTGTCACATTACCACACACACACATGCACGTATGCAGTGCTACCCAACTTTTAAAAAATAAATCTTCTAAAATCATGTCAGACCACGTTTGTGCACTTTACTCCAACATAAACATTCTGAGAGCTTTAGTTACTAAAGAGATGAAATCAAGCTCTTTCCTCTGGTTTTGTCCTAAAAGTTTTTAAGATGAGCTGAACAAGCTAACTGGACACATGCTATTGCTCTCATATTTACAGTGGCCACTTTATGACATAGAACACTCTGGTACTGCACAGGATGCCTTTGGTCTCCAGAACAGACTGAATTCTTTCAACAAAGAATGGTTTCAACAAAGTTCTGGGGTTCTTTAGCTCTTCGGGTCTGAGCATCATACCGTGGCTTCAGGTTGGTCAGCTGGACATTCATGTTTCCAGAGGCTTCTACTGGAAACCTCTATGGTGGTAGCATTAACTGCACCGTCAGGCTGGAGGAAACAGCCCCAGCAACTTAATGGGGAATCCTGCGGAATCTCAGAACATCACAAAGAGCATCCCGATCAACCGAGTCGAACGCTTTCGAAAATCGACTTAGGCTGCCAAAGAAACCTGCTGAAATTCAGGCTTATGCTCAATGAGCACCGGAGAGCTAGGATGCGGTCGATGGTTGACTTCTTTGGAGTGAAACCAGACCACTCAGGGCACTGAATAGTCAACAGATGGCCCTGGATCCTGTTCAGAATGACCCTTGCAAAGACCTTGCTCAGCACAGAGAGCAGTCTAATACCCCTTTAATTATTGCAATCCCGGCGATCGCCCTTCCCCTTCCAGAGAGGGACAACAAGTTTCTAGTCAGCAGGGATGATGCCTGTCTTCAGGACAGAAGAAAAGATTGCATGCAATGCCAGGAGGACAGCGTCACCACCCGCTTGGAGAAGTTCAGCCGGAATAACAAAATCAGATAACAAACATTCATAAAACAACAGAAAACAAGTCAGACGACAACAGTAAGAAGGAATAATTAAGTAAGAATAAGTAAGAACAGTCAGACAATAACAGTCAAAAGACAATCAGACAACAGTGAAATGACAACAGTCAGACGACAAGTCACAAAACAACAGAAAATAAGATAACAACAGTCAGGTGGCAACAGTCAGAAAATAAAAGAAAACAAGTCAGACAACAATCAGACAACAACAAAAAACAAATGAGAGGACAACAGTCAGATGACAAATCAGAAAATATCAGCCAAAAAAAACAAGTCAGGCAAGATGACAACAGTCAGAAGACAACAGAAAACAAGTCAGACAAAACAGCCAGAAAACAGTAAAAGTTAAAAAGAAAAAAACAATCAGATTACAAGAGTCAGATGACAACAGTCGAAAACAACAGAAAAGAACAGCCAGAAAACAAGTCAGATGAGACACGTCAGAAACCAACAGAAAACAAATCAGATGACAACAGCCAGACAAGTCAGATAAAATGGACGACAACATTCAGACAACAGCTGACAACAACTGTAAAAAACCAACAGACAGCAACGGTGAAAACAACAACAGAAAAAATGTCAGTCAACAGCAGTCAGACAACAGCCACAAAACTACTACAGACAACGGTGAAAAAAACTGAAAAAATGTCAGACAACAGTCAGACAACAGATGACATCAATCAGAAAAACAACAGGAACCAAGTCTGACAATGCAGTGAGATGACAGTCAGAAATCAACCGTCATAAAACACCAGGAAAAAAACACAAATAACTTTGAAAACACTGTCAGAAAACAATATTTAGAAAAAAAACAGAAAACACTCAAAAAACAAAAGTTAAGAAACAACAGTCAGAACTCAGCAAAGCCAAACCACACAGGACTTCCTCTGCAATAACATCTCAGGCCCAGAACACCCTTTTCAGGGATTCTTTAGAGGCTAACAACACATTTCACAATTTTTCTATCCAATGAGCACCGATCGCTCAAACGACATGAGAACCTGCAACTTAATACTCTAGACGATTACTTAATATATGTCTAATATTATGATATGTAGTTATTTCACATAGTTTTGTGAAAGTCAAATTATTAACTAAAGTTAAGTGGGTTGTTTATGATGTAATGGAAGTCGGGTGAACCCAAAAATTTTGAGGAGTTACCTTTTAATGAGAAAGTCTCACAATGCATGTAGAAAATCATTTATAGGCAAACTCTTTGTATCAAAAAGAAGTTTTATGACTGCAATATTTGCAACAATAGAAACAAGCACAATGCTGCTTGTCCATTGAAAACTTTGCATCTTCAAAAGTGTAATATGAAGGGAATATCCTGGAGTAGATGTTAGTAGAACTCACTGAGACCAGAAAAATATGTGGAGTTAGCAGGTTTTCACTTGTCAGCAGCAGAATACAGGGCTCTACAAAAAAAAAAAAAAAANAAAAAAAAAAAAAAAAGTCACACTAGAACTCTGACAGATCCAAACACACACACAGACTGTTTCTGTGCTTTGCGGCACTTACGACGTCTTGGGCCAGGCAGGGCTGCTCAGTCTATCACTGTCCTCCATGTGACAGGAGGACAGATTAGCTGAGCTGGGGGACATGGGGGACAGGGTGGGGGGCTGGGACAGACACTGAGAACTGTAGCTGATCTGTGATACAAACACACGCACACACAGAAATCAGAAATCATTCACGCGTGAACAGAGCCAGCGTGTGATGACAGTTAGCATTCAGCTTGACCATGCAACGGCATACAGCCCTGTTAACCTGCTTAGAGGTCAGAGGTCAGTCTCATAGAATCACACAATGATAAGGCTTGTTTAGAGAGCCCAGTTTTTAAGGACACGTTTCAATTCTGCTTATCTATACGGCTAAAAACAGCTTTACATGGTGAGTTGTGGACGGGCTGATCTCTGTCAATGATGTGTGTGTGGTGTTGATATGGAGAAGCAGAGTGGGTGACAGCAGGGATGTTCCAGAGTAACTTCCTGCTGTTTCTGATGTCCTCAGTCAGTCAGAAATACCTACAATCAGCTAATGCTAAGACCACAGGAACGGTCGAAGAATAAAAATAAAGTGGTTTCATTTTAATTGAAGTCATCATTTTGAAATTTGTAGTACAAAGTCTTATTTCTTTTGTGTGGTTCGTTAGGAGAGTGAGAGCATAATCAGTATAATTCCAACCAGATACAGCAACAACACAAAAACACACCACAGAGCAGTTTTTCAGTTTCCAAGAAAACAAACTGTCTCACTAAAAAAAGAAAAAAAAAATCCACTTAGCCGGAAAATAGTGAAATTCGCAGATTTCCCAACCAACGGTGCCTGTGAAATTCCTGTTCTGTTCACATTTTCCTGAGACGATAAGAGCAATGACCAGCCTCAAAACCCTGCCATGAAACTAACAGCAAAGCAAAACGTTCTGCGTTGCCTCTTTCTGCCTTGACGGACCACGCCGTCTCACGTAACCCTGACAAAGATCCAGCTCTTTGCTGTTGGATAACAAGAAGTACCAAATCAAAAGAACATAGTGGAAAAGAAAGTTGGAGTTCTCACAACTCCAGAACGAACAAAACAGAAGGAAAAACTAAGCATAAGCAGTGGCTCAGTGGTTAGCACTGATGCTTCACAGCAAGAAGGTCCCGGGTTTGATTCCCACCTGGGGCAGGGCCGTTCTTTGTGGAGTTTGCATGTTCTCCCCGTGCCTGGATAGCTTTCCTACAGATGCTCCGGTTTCCCCCATCATCAAAAAACATAAAGGCTTAATTCTCCTGTCAGTGCCCTTGGCTTAAGACTGGAGTTGGTTCCCTGTACATTGGCTGCCCCAGTGCTCTCAGGGACGGGTTAAATGCAGAGACCAAGGCTGGATTTACACAACCACGCACATGCAACCTGATTCCGATCTTTGCTCACGTGACACGTATCAGACACGCTTCCTGAAGATGTAAATGGTAAAAAGCCACATGGAATCAGATATTCTCAGATCCGTTCTGGACCACTTTCATATGTGGAAATAAATCAGATACGTATCAGATATCCACCAATGCTGCTGCTGTCTAAATCCACAGATCAGAATTTCCTTCCCATTCTGACTCCTATGTAACGTTCTGCTTTATCTGCATATGATGATGTCATCATCAATATGATGGCGCTCTCTGTAAACAGAAATGGAGGACATACTACATATATCAGACATGCTGATGTGTGTTTATGTCAAATAGACGTGTTAGTGTGTGATAACAGGCTCCTGTTACAGCAGCAAAACTCCAATTCCACCTGCTTCTCCTCCGATGAACATACGTGTCCTGATGGAGAGATAAACGCTCACACAACATATCAGATGTTTCTCTCTGCATGTGAAAGTTTTAACCTCTGATCAGAGTTTAAATACTTCTCTCATCTTAGTCCATTGAAGCGTCTTCTTTACGTGCATGTCAGAAATGTGCGTGCATCCTGCTGCTACAGGTCAAAGGTCAAAGCGTGTAAATACAGGTATCAGATATGAGCCGCTTAAAAAAGAAAATGTAAATACGCTGAACAAAAAACCAGATATAGGCAGAAGATCAGAATAGAGCATCAGGACTTGTAGAGTAAATCCAGCCTAAATTTCATCTGTATCTTTATTGTTGCACATGACAAGTCAATCTAATCTGAATATGAATATGGCCTGTGTTGAACCAGTGTAAAATCACAGAAGTTATATGTTGATGTCTACATTTTACAGACCAATCAAAACAAAGCTTTGCTCATGAACTGTGGGTTAGTCTTACTAGCTACATTTCTATAGGCTGTTCAGCACAAACACCTGATATGTTAAGCTATGCTTATTACATAACTCAAGATCGATAAATCCCTTTAAAATATCTGTAGGCAGTCACCATAATGTGACCCCGCAGTATGATCAAAGATCCAGGAGACTCCTGTGTGAGGTCATCATTAATAAGAACATGAATTTTAAAGTAAAAAAATAATCTCAATCCTTCACTGAAAACCCTGCGTGAGCACGCTGACGTTGTTACCATGCCACTCTCTCATGTTCATCTTGGCACGTGTGTACCTGTTAGCACGTGCTGAGTGAGTGAAAATGGTGTGATGGAGGCTGGCATGACTGGCAGAGGAAACAGCCGCTGATTGGTTAACAATGCCAAAAAAAAATGCACCTTGGGTTTGGGTGGTTCACTCATCGGGCATAAAGCTTCTTTTTTGAGCCCCGCCCTATGCTTGGCATCTGGATGAGTGGGTGTCCCCTCTGCTGGCATCATCACCGACCCTGGAAACACAAAAAGAGATTTCGCTCATTCATTAATAAAGACGAGAAGCGTCTTCTGGGCTCTAAGATCAGATCAGAGAACGCCACTCAGTTACGTTTGGACATTTCATTGGTTCTTCTCCTTTAAATCAGACTGCAAATAGGCGATAAAAACCAGCGAAATATTTATTAAGTAGAGAAGGCCCATAAAGTCATTACAATGTAAATATGATGTTAGCATGTTAACCTTAGCACAGCTTCAACTGATGAAGCCTGAGCCGAGTCTGAAAATGTAGAGCTAAACCTGACAAGCTGGGCCTGAGATTCTCTTAAACAACATGGCCTTTCCTGTGCTGGCCCCTTCAGGTCCACAGTTGTAGGTTTAGGTAGGGACACGTCTCTATCAATATTTTAACGATCTCAGACGGTCTTGCTGCTTAAAGTCCAGCAGGTCAGATCTGTGCAGAGCTGCCAGGTTTGTGTGTTTTCTGTTCTGGGTGACAGCTCGTTCTGTGATTCCTGCTGATCTGGCAACCCTCAGTCAGTCTGTCTGCTGCCTGAGAGAGAATTTACAGCAGAAATCTGCTAAATAATTATAGTTTAAACATCAGAGAATTCAGACAGCGTTTTAACGTTGGTCAGGACACAATACGCTGTTTTTCTGTCTCATAAACACAAAGAGCTTTATGTTCTAATTATTTACTATATTCATGTATTTAAATCATCTTTGCTGATATGATCTGACATTTACACTGAAGATGTAAGGTGTTAATATTTTGTGTTAATTACTTAAATGTGGCATTTTAACATCAACCTAATTTATAATTACAGGAGGAAATGTCCTCAAAAAAATAAAAAATGAGCATCAGATGCTTTTTTAAAACCAAAGTGTAAGTAGCAGAGAGCTAAATAAGATGATCTGTGCTCAAAGCTTCACAAACAACATATTCTTTGCTTAATTGTTTAGTAAAATAAGCCCCTCCCCTTTTCATGATTTTGTGATTTTTTATGGGTCATTATAACATGGACATATTATAACATAGACATTATAACATGGACATATTATAACACAGACGTTATAACATGGACATATTATAACACAGACGTTATAACACGGACGTTATAACATGGACATTATAACACAGACGTTATAACATGGACATATTATAACATAGACGTTATAACATGGACATATTATAACATAGACATTATAACATGGACATTATAACATGGACATATGGACATATTATAATGTGGATATTATAACATGGATGTTATAACATAGACATTATATCATGGATGTTATAACATGTACATTATAACATGAACGTTATGTGAAAATGATCCACAGCTGTTAATTTCTGAAATATGCGTCATTTTATCAGGAAAATCCTGTAGCAGCAGTTTGACACAGCAGGTGGAGATGCAGGCTCAGGTGAGCTGTTATAGTCACAGGTATACGACCCGCCGAGGCATGTGATTGGTCAGTTTAACACTGTTTCCTATTGGATAAAATCCTTGTCAATCAACCCAAACGTAAAAAGATATGAACGTTCTGATTGGCTGCTTTTAGTATAGTTCTAAAATGGAATAATGGAGACGAAAATTTATCATGGAATCTTTTTTAGGACACTTTTATCTTCACAACGTTGGTAATAATGCTAATTTATTCATATTTAGCGTGTTTTGATCAGCTGACTGTCACGGTTTGATGAAGCGTTATTGACATGTATCCAGGTTTTCCTTGTTTTGTCTTGTTGCTGTGCTAGCAAATGATTTTTTTAGTTGTTCAACAAAATATTCAAAACATTTTTTAAAAGTTTTTAAATGGCTACTGTTTGGAATGATTTCGTTCATTGATCGCATCTCTCACGTAAAAACAGATTGTGGATGCAACATCTGAGCCATTAGGAGGCCTGATAGGAGGAATGAGAATGTTTACATAAATAATGAAGTCTGTAATAATGTAGTCAGTCTGGATATGCATGACGTTCTGAGGTCATACCTGCAGGCAGCGTGTTGTAGGGGGGTCCCTGTGACGTCATCCTATCAGAACTGCTGCCTGGCTGCTGGCTGTAGGAGCTTCCAGGGCCCATTCCTTCAACTGGTGCCATGCCCAGGTAGCTGCCCTGCCTGGACAGTACAGAAGAAAAATGTGAAGACAGCAGATGTGTGGTGAGCGAGGTGCTGAAAGGGTTAGAATAAAGCAGCCGAGCAGTTAGTGGAAACAAATGTAAAGCTGAACGATGGCTCAGCCTTCAGCCTCTTAAACGACCACCCATTTGACATGTTTGAGCCTAATATATCCAATTTTCAAGCATGTTACGTTACTGACAATCATTTCCCAAAGGATAAAATCGTATTTCAGTTTTCCTGATATTTTGCAAAATCTCTTAATCTTTCAAAATCAAATATTCAAGTGATACACCCACCTTAAAAATCCATGTTTCTCCTGCTAATAGTTACACAGCCTTATGAAGTCAAGGTCATTTAAATTTTTCCACAAACGCAGGTCTTCTTTTGGGACTATATTCCCCGGTGGAGGCATACATTCACTCCACACTTTTTATTGCGCTTAAACGCTAAAATTACATAACTTCTAAAAAAAACCCTGAATACACGTCTTGTTGGTGATGATGGATTACCTATCCCAAGAACGTTTCCAGTATCAACAAGTTGATTTTAATAGCAGAATGAACTGAAACCAATGGAGGTCTGGAAGGTAGGAAAAACATTTTTAATTCACTGTTCCAGTAGTATGCTTTGGAAATGATTGTCAGTAACGTTACGTGTATGAAAATTGAATATTTTAGGCTCAAACATGCAAAATGGTCCATTAATTAAAACCTAAAAAGATGACTCAAAGTCAACACATAGAAGAGAGACGTGAAGACATGTTAAAATGCAGGAAGCTGCTTTTAGAACCGAGTTAGTCCCACTTTTGCCAACAAACTCTGACTTTGTCTCATTTTTAGTTATTTTCAGCAGAGGTAGAAGCTGTCTTCACAGTAAAATAAAAAAAAATCCAGCACCAGGCAAATTTTTCTGAACTCTTTGTGTACTCAATATAATGATTTACTTTCCTCTGTTAATTTAGTCATAGCCTTAAGTTTTGTTGAAACTTGAAATTTGTACAATAAAAACAAAAATGAGGGAAGAATTCAATTAATTTGATGGTATGAAGTGATTTCAGATGAGGAGTTTAAATCATTAAATTGAGGTAACACATCCATGATTTAAGTGTTAGATTCCCAGATGCAGCCATTCAATGTCCAAATATCTGTGTGTTGTTCAGTTAGCATCAGAGCCTGACAGACACTCATCACACAGTTGCAACACACTCCAATTTATCAATCAAACAGATGATTACTGTCAAACAAAGATGTCTGATAGCTGCCAATAATTTAGCTGTTTGTCAAAAAGCAGAATGAAGTTGATTTTAGTTTCATTTCACACCATAAAAAAAAATCATGAGACAAACCTCATGTGAGAACGTTTGCTCAGCTCTGAGTGATAATCAGAGATGTAGTTTACTTAAGATGTATTTGGGGCTTTTATGGTTTTTGGGATGAAATGTCTTATTTGAAGAAATCTAAAAAAGTGTGAATGTTGTAACTTGTAGTTTTCTCTCAAGTTTTCAAAAGACTGGATTGTTTCTCCATCAAACAGCTTAACAAGTTGGTCCAATCCTCTCTGCTGCCAAATTTCATACACTGGGTCCTGACATGAAGGTAAAAAATGTGGGTTGTTCCAACTGGGGCTAAGAGAGAAAAGTGTTGCTTCAGCTGGAAATATGTATTAATCTTATCCCATGTCTCCAAGGTATTTGAGACAATAAAATTATTCTGAGCTTCTAAACTGGCCTTTTTGCATGTAACAAAAAGAATATCTTTAATTTTCAATCGGCCACAATTTATTACTTCCATATCAATGCACACATTTTCTGATTCTGGGTTCACCCATTCATACCTTAACTGCACAGTCCAATGATAAAATCTAATATTTGGGACACCCAGTCCTCCTCGATCTTCCAAGCATTGTAGTTTACTAATTTTTATTCTAACCTTTTCGCCTTGCCACAAAAATCTTGTCCATACTGCCATAAAATATATTTAATAGGGAGTTTGGTATTATTTATAAAGGATATAATAATCTAGGGAGGATATTCATTTTAAGGACACTTATTCTTCCTAACCATGACAAAGACTAACTGCTCCACCTCTGCAAATCCTCCTGGATGCTTGCTTCAATCGGACTAATATTGAGTTTCGCTAATTTAAATAGGGACTGATTTTTATTCCAAGGTAAGTCATCTGCTTAGATGATCAGTGAAAGGACAAGTTGTCAGATGGCGTGGAGTTACACGGGTCTCTATGGGCATTGCCTCCATTTTAGACAAGTTCACCTTAAGTGCTGTAAATTCTCCAATATATGTGGTATAGTCGTGTCTGTATCAATTAAATACAACAGATCATCATCTGCATATAATGAAATTTTGTGTTCTTGATATTGAAACCTCTTATTGCGGTATTTGATCAGATAAGCTCAGCAAAAGGCTCAACGGCCAAGGCAAATATAAGTGGGTCAAAGGGCAACCCTGCTGTGTACCCCGCTCCGGGAAAATAATTCTGAATATTCATTAATTTCAATTCAATTTCATTTCAAGTAATTTCTAAAATACCAAATATTTTCTGGCTGCTTTTCATATCAGTGTAAAATAAATTCTTTACATTGTTTTTTTTTTTTAAACATCAGTGATGAATGAATGAAACCAGGCTGTGTTTCTGTGTCAGTCAGGCTCTGCTTCTCAGACGTACCCATTGTGCTGTGGGGGAGTCTGCATGGTGGGGTGGGGCTGAGTGTTGGTGCTCTGCTGGGAGTGGTGAGGATGACGAGGAGGATGAAGAGGAGGAGGAGGAGGAGGAAGATGGTGGTGAGGATGATGAGGGTGTAGGGTAGGAGAGAGGGCAGGTCGAACCCCGGGCCAGGTCTGGCTGTGGCAGATGGGGGAGCGAGCGAAGGGAGGCCTGAAGGGGGGCGGGGTGTCAGATAATCACAAAGACCACGTTTATTTTACTATTTGCTTTGCTGAAGATGTCGACTGTTGGTGTTGCTGATTCATTCCTTCACTCATACATTTATTATTAAACTGATAAACACGGGCATACAGAAAATAATAATAAATGAATAGAGGCATTTGGCATTTCTTCCATCAGAAGGTCGTTGCTGATCAAGTCTGAGCTTGAAGTCACATGTCTGCATTTTCACAGTGACGGAAAAAATAAAGGTGAATAAATACTGTTTCAACTTGATTTTCATAAAACAGAACAGACATCACTGGGAAGAAGGAAATGGAAGCTGCTCAGCAGGAATAAGAACCTGTGGGGTCGTTTGCTGTAGATTATATATCTAACCATGTGACCTGATAAAGAGACTAAAAGCTGCATCACATATTAACCCCGTGAGGATCCCATGTTGACTCCGCCTCCTTACACACTCACCTGGCCTGACTGGAGGACGATGAGGAGTTGTTGGTACTTGGCCCAGTGTTGAGGCCAATCTCAGGGGGCTTTCGGTTGTTGTTGGGCCCCAGAGGCCCCATGCCCTGTCCAGCAGGCTGCGGCATGCCAGGGGAGGTGGGGGCCATACCTCCACCTGGGTATGGGCGCCCCTGACTGCGGCCTGCGGGGGTGGAGGGGCCCTGACCTTGCATAGGACTGCTGGCATTCAGCCCCAAGCTGTTAGCCAGACCAGGGGCGGGGCTGCTGTAATTGGCGCTGGCAGCGCCGCCACAGTGAGTGGGACGTGGGTAGTTACCTGGGAAAAACAAAACAGAAGGCAAAATGTAATGACTATATTCAGCTGTACTGTTCATGTGTCACGTGTGTTTAAAACACGTAAACACTAAAACTCGCATGGAATCAGATAGTCTGTTTGAATCAGACTCTGATCTGTTTTGGTTCGCATTAATACGTGGAAATAAACTCAGGAACTTTCCTTTGTTTCCCACCAAGGAACCAGGACCCATTTTGGTACCTGAACTTTACTTTAGCTCCTCCTCTTGGTTCTCTCTGATGGTTTCGGACATAAGGACATTTAGGTCAAAAAAAAAAAAAAAAAAAAAGCATGCAAACCATCGAAAAATAAGCATTGCATTACCTGAAGCTCATTCATAAAGCTTCACTTGCATTAATCAGAGCACCATGGCACATTAAGGTAGCTTTGTTATCAGGTATGTCACAGGTAAAAGCCGATGAAGATCAGCATGTTAATGAGCTGCTGCATATTTAGAGTCATGATTTATCCTGATTCATCTGGTTTTAAAGCGACATTGAAAAGTTAAATCGGCAAAGAAACAAACTCTGATTTAGAGCTCCACATTTTAAAAAAAACGCCAAAGAAATATCATTACTGTAAGATACTGGAAAAACATAATCTCTTCAGTTTTGAGAATTTTAGATTGTATTTAAATGTCTTNACTGTAAGATACTGGAAAAACATAATCTCTTCAGTTTTGAGAATTTTAGATTGTATTTAAATGTCTTCCTCGTTTACAAAATTTTAAATAACATGGCCCCTCCCCAGTTGCGTGAGTTTATCATTTTCCATTCTGAGAACACGGTAAAATCTTTAAGAATATCATCCATAAGAGACTGTACTATTCCATTTCATCGCATTTCTTTTGGACAGTCAGCCTTTTCCGTTAAAGCTTCGTCTCAGTGGAACTCTCTGCCTGATGACATCAGGAGCTGCAGCTCCTTAAACTAGCTTTAAAGCCAAATTGAAAACTTGGCTTAAAGCTACTCAGCATTGTGACCTTTGACTCTGGACTTACTGGACTCTTTGTACTTTATCTGCTATGCTGCTTTTTAATCTGGCTGTGCTGTTCTTTTAGAGTGACAGCTGTATTGTATTCCTGTATGTTAGTGTTTTGTTTTTTTAGTGCAACTAATCCTAGTCTATGTGTGGACTCTTTTTTACCGTTAACCTGCCAATGGACTACAGATGAAAATTAGCTCTAAGCCAACTCTGGCACAATACATCAAATGGCAACATTTATGTTTGGCATTGTACATGGTCCCTTTTAAATAAATAAAAAAGACTGACACTAAAATAAGAGGTAAACACGCATATTAACCTCCAGAGTGTGTGATCACTGTACGCAAGGGTGGAGGGTGGTGTGTGTGCGTCACAGAGCGCAGCAAATGAGAATACTGAGCGCCAGAGGAACATGTGTGAGATCAGATCAAAACTCGCTATTAAATAAACTGACTGATCAGCTGAGTGAGTTTATCTGTCAAAGTTATTGATCACTAACACGTGAAGCAAATACAGTTTCAAACGTTGCCCAGATTTCATACTGCTGAAATTTACCACCAGAATGAAACAATTTAATTTTTGTTTGACGGTGTCCTTTATGAATCACTTCCCCAACATGTAAATAAGGAAATACCCTCTTTCAAGGAAAACACTAAAAGATGCTGGTAATAGACGTCTGTGAATGAGGGAATGTGGTTACATGATGATATGTGCCCATATCGACACGCTAAATCACGCGCTATCACTTATGAACCTGGGCCATAGTGTTTTCCATGAAGACACTGTCAGTTTTGTCGAGAGACGGAGGTGGCCTCCTCATAATTCTCTATGCAGGAAAGCCCTGCTTTTTATATGTGGTCCCTCCCTTTTTAAGGAATCAGAAGTGATTGGGCAATTGGCTCCTCAGCTGTTCCATGGCCTTCATTATTTCATTTCTAAGTAGATAAAGGTCTAGAATTGATTTCAAGTGTGGCATTTGCATGAACCTGTTGCTATTAACTCTCAAAGAGCTGCCAGGTTGATTGACTGATTTTGAGTTGATTGGTAGCTCAGATCATAGACGATTTACATTGTTTTGCTTTGTGGAAAGGTTTGATTCATGTTTTTCATCTTTGATGTACGATGAAAAATGATGTAAGATTGTCATGTTTCTAATTCGAATTAAAGATACCTGAAAAAGCCCCAAAAGTATTGTGGTTTTGGCTGGTCATTTCCTCATCATGTTCAAATATTTATGGACCTGGCTGTATATAGTACCCTTCCCCAAGCTGCTCCCCACCAGAGGACTTTACCTTGGGGTCCATACTGGCCATAGGAGGGGCCTCCCTGCTGGTAGGAGCCATGGTGCATGGGCCCCCCTGGTGCTGAAGGAGGGGACATGGGTGGTGCAGACTGCTGGGGACCAAACTGGGGTCCTGGGGTGCTATGCTGCATGGCAGGAGGGTACCCTGAAGACATAAAACACAAAGGGAGGGGATTCTGATGTTCTGCTCACATGTGTCACATATCACAGATGTGTTTGAAAATGTAAAAATGATTGCAGCAAAAGCTGAAATCAGATGGAAACATATTTTCTGATGTGTTTAGTGGAAATAAATCTGATGTGGATCAGATATCAGACAATGTGACTGTCATCTAAACAGCAGAAGTTTGGAGCATTTCAGGTTGAAAGTAGATATCCTGCAGGATGATGCAGACAGTGTAAGGATGAATTCACGCATAACCAACAGAATGTTACTGACAGCAGCTAATGTACTCTAAAGATAAAATGTGTCAGTGCACAGAGCTACTTTAGCTCATAAAACACGTATATAAATTTAATTTGGAAAAAAATAGATTGAGCAGACATTCAAAACCTCTAACAATAGAGAAACTAAACTCATAGACACCACCACCACACACACACACACACACACACACACACACACAGAGGGCGTACCTCTGTCCTGAGTCATAGCAGCGTGGGAGGAATGAGGACCAACCTCTGATCCACAACCAGAAACCTGAGGGATCAACTGAGACCCTGAGGAGGGACAAAGAGAGAGCTGAGAAATGCATTTCCTGAAGGGAATGTACCTGTGATTGCTAGATGCTGAAGTGATTGCTGAACAGAAGCTGAAACATCTCAGTGTAACAGCTAGAACTTGTGAGAGACCAGACAAAAAGGCAGACTTTAACAGTTGTGCCAAGCAGGACTTGAACCTGTGATCACCTCTAGACCACCATGGAGATACAGATAGTGTGTCTGTGTGAACCTTTTATCTAAATGCATTACAGCTGGTTAGAACTGGCGACAACATTTACAAAAAAAAAAAAAACCTTTAAAATTATAACTTTAAAACTTTAAACATGATTTAAAGCAAAAGCCATAGCACACATAAGAAAAAGTGGTTCAACAGACTGATTTTTAAAGATGTAGATAAAAGTGTCTGCGTACTGAAAGATTTGCTGAACAGAAGCTGAAATGTTATGAGAGACGCAACAGAAAATCTGACAGACTTATGCCAAGCGGGAATTGAACCTGCGATTTACAGATCATGTTAGGATGAGATAGAAGCTCATGCTCTTTGTGTTTTCAACTTCCTTCCTTTTCTTCTGGCTGGCTGGTAATGGGTGGGGCTTATCAGTTAATTCTGACCAGGTTGGTAAGTGGTCATGTGCAGCGGCTGATGTCACTCACCTCATGGACAATTACAAGAAGCTGTGTTCTGGAACGAATGTGGGAGCATCTGGGGAAGAGGAGGCTGTCGCGTTTGAGAATTGCCAAGCTGACTACCACCGATGTTTTCATTATACAACAAAAACTTAAAGGCAACTTTGTCGTGAAGCTGTAGGGCTGGCCACTTTCCGGGTGCTGCTTGTGCTCTCCCTTGCTGCCCATGAAGAGGTAAGCCCTTATGCTCTACAGCCAGCCAGGCTTCTTTTTTTTTTTTTTTTNTTTTTTTTTTTTTTTGCAGATCAGTGACTCTGCACCTACACCTCACACACACTTCATGTTAGGTAATGACACTTAACCTAGACACCCTGGACTGTTTGCCAGACATTCTCATATCATTACTGGGGATCCCGGACGAGCCCCCAATAATGTTAAGAAAATGACTGCCTTATAAGTCACAAATGTATGAAAACACAGGACGGACACATGGTGTGTATGTGCGTGTGCATGCGTGTGTGTGTGTGTCTTACCTGGTCCACTGGTGGTGGGAGAAAGTGGACCAGACCGTGATTGACTGCTGGACCCTGCGGGAGATGGTGAGGGGGAAGGGGAGGGACCGGTTCGGGTGGGTGGAGCAAGGCGGGGTGAGACGTGGGGGGAGAAAGGTGAGCGGGTCAGGTTTCCTTGGTCGCCCTGATCTCTGCCAATGGAGCCCAACGGCCCAGAGCTCACTGCTGCCTCAGTGCCTATGGGCAAGTCATCAATGGAGCCAGACAAATCCTGGGAGACACAAGCAATGCAGAGGTCAGAGGTCAGCAAAGACATACCAGGGTCATGGTGATATTTGTGCGTTTCATTGTGCGAAACTGTTGTAAAAATGTATACAATCAAAAAATGGAAACCATTAAAGCTGGCATGCTACATTGCTAAGCTAACACCAGTTTTTCACTACAGAGTTGAGCCACTCAGATCTGACTGGCTGCTTCCTCTCACAGCCGACCAAGCAGAGCTAAACTGAGCCGGGTTATCAAATTTCTGGCCCAAATGCCAGAAACCTCAGCTGTGCAGCTGCTGATTGGCTTACACAGGTCATCATAAAACATGTCAGGCACCATATTTAAAAAAAAAAAACAAAAACACAGAGACTTTAATCTAACTTTACAGTTTTATAGTTGTTAAGAGGCAACAAAAAATGATGAAATCCACAAACTGGATAGCAGAAAAGATACAGGTGCTCACTGCTGTGTAGGTTTGGTGTGTAATGAGATGGTGCATGGACAAAAGTTTTTTTAAAAATTCAAGCTGTAAAATTCAAGCTATCACTTGTCACTGTCTTATAATGTCTGTTTCCTGGGTTTTTACAAATTCTGTAGTCAGGTAAGACAGGATGTACTGTGTTGAGGTTTGGACTGATAAAGGTGTTGGAAAGCTTTTTTGCTTCAATAAATGAAATGATCTTTAAATGATCATTTGAAAAAATGAAATGATCATTTAAAGACTGTGTTTTGTGTTTACTCAGGCTGTCTTTATCTTATATTAAATTTTGTTTGAAGATCTCACAATTAAGTGTGACAATTATGCAATGCATGTGTCCACGTTCCACACATGTGGGTTTAATATTTGTTTAATGTAGCAGAGAGTCGCTTCAGAGGGAATTAATGGTGGAACACACATTTCCTGCCTGCTTTGCTTTTACAAATCACTCTCATAGGTACTTAGTCAACATAAAACCTGACAGGTTTGATTTGGCTGATCTTCTCTTGCCACAGACGAAAGAAGGGGAAAAAAATGGAGCGAATAAAATAAATGCCGCATTTTCGTTTTCGCGATGCGAAATTTTGCCTTGTACTATTTTAACTGATAATAATAATTAATATAAATAATGATAATAACTGCTGTAATTTTTAATTGAGATGTGATTTATTTGCACTTAAAATCGCATTCAGTGTAAAAAGGCCTTCATTTTGTCTCTCTCTCACCCTCTCTCTCACCCTCTCTCACTCATTCACTCACCACCTCTCCTGCTGTCGCTATGGAGAAGAAAACAGAGAGACATCTGCGCTCAGAAATACAGGAAAATAACTGCTTCTGCTGGATATTAACGTGCAGCACTGCCCCCACCCCCACCAGGCCAAACTTATTCTCTCATTGAATGCTGCCAATAATGACCGAGCAACTGAGTGCCCTCTGCTGGTGGGTGGTGGTACTACTAAAAAAAAAAAAAAANAAAAAAAAAAAAAAAACACTTTCTATAATTTTCATTTTTATTAATTGAGAAGTCATCCAAGAGTCTGACAGATCAAAGGTGCGGGCCGTATCTGGCCTGCGGGCCGCCAGCTGCCCATCCCTGGCATAAAGTATAAATTGGCCTTAACACGGATGCGGATGTGCAGAAAATGTGACGTCAACCTTTAGGTCTGAAAACTTTTTAGTAAATTTATATTTAAAACTTTTTACTATTTTTACTATTTTTTACTTTTTATTATTTGTTGAATAGACTTAATTTCCAGCTGCAGCATAGCAGCACAGCCTCTCCACCCCTGCCAACAGCTCAGCCAATCAGGTGCAGCTCTGCATACACACATCCCTTCTCTCTCTCCATCTCATCCACCTCACTGATGTGTATTCTAATTACAAAGAGTGTGAGCTGCATCTGAGAGAGAGAGAGAGAGAGAGAGTGAGAGAGAGAGGTGGTGAAAGATGAGCTTAAAGTTCCTTCACTTCCTCCTTTTCTATCTGTTTGTTTTATCCTCTTCCACTCCTCATATTCACTGTCTTCCTTCACCTTGTTCCCCTCTGCCCTTTCTCTTCCTTTTCTCCTCCTCATCCATTTTCTTCTCCTCATCTCTTTGTTTTCCCATTTCCTCTTGCAAGCCCCTTCTCTTATCCCTCCATTCTGGAATGATTGAAAATGGAGACAACTTTTTCTTTCTAAGAGCCTTAAAACCATAAAAAAAAATTATCTGAAAAATAATCTCACTTTTTCCTGAGGGTGGCGCCAGAGGAATGACCCCGTTGTTACATTTATCCTCTTAAAGTGGTCATTTTAGGCCATGTCAGACTCAGTTTGTCAGGGCCAGCATAGTTTAAGCTTAATGCTAACATTACTATGCTACTCTATGCTAATGTTAGGTTGTTAACATGTTTAGAGTTAGCATATCAATATAGTGACCTACTGATCTAATAAATAATGTTTATCATGACCAAGTGGTAATATGACCTTGCTAACATGTGGCATATTAATTAACATGGTAGCATTTAGCATGATAATATTACAATGCTATTACACTACTGTATGCTAGCTTTAAGATTGTAGCTGAAGTTGATGAGAATGATCTCATTGTTTTTGGAGATATTTCATGTTGGACAAGTGACAGTCCTTCCTCAGTCCAAGCTGGACCTAAATAGTATTTATTTAATATTAGCATTTTTAGCATAGCCATATTTCGGTTCTGATTGGAACTGATGATCATATCATTTCCCTGTCTCGCCATCATTTCCTGTATTTCCTGTAACATTTATCATATTAGCTTGTTATTATGCTAAAATACTAATGTTAATGTGTCAACGTACAAACAGATTGTAAAATGCTATACCATGTTAGCATGCTAATGTTTATCATTACTAAGCTCATCATGTTTGCTGTATTCTCCCTCCTGCCCCCTTGTGTCTTTCTTTCTGGATAGATTTTCTGCCTCCTCTCCGATCCTGCCAGGCTGCTTCAGTCAAATGCTACACCTCCTTTTCTCCCTTTCCATTTCCTTCATCACACCCTCCTCTCCTCCTCCTCCCCTCTCAGCTCCTCCCTGAAGTGAAGTGTTAGTCAGATACTGCTCTTGGCTCTGGATGCAGGTTGGAAGCGTGAATCACTGCGTGCGTGTGATACGACTTTTAGTTTGAAAATCTTTAGCTGTGGTTTCAGAGAAATCCTTTAAGTGCAATATTATTCACGTAAAGCAGATCAGAAACTGTCCACGTGCACATGTTGTCACCCAGAATGTTTGCTGCCGATGCAGAACATGCTAACAAGGTCTGCGGTAGCCATTTTTTTTCCCTCTGTATGTTTGACTCACCATGGTCATTTCAAGGACATTTCACATGTTTTACTGTATAAATAACTTAACAACTACTGGATAAATTGGCAGAAAATCTGTTACTGACATTCATGAAGCAAGACAAATTCTTTTTAGTTGTAGGAACATTCTGGGAAGGTTTATGTGAGAGTATCCTGAAGCTTTTGCAGGAATGTTTTCTATAAGAAACGTAAAACAATAACCTTCTGGGGACCAAAAGCAAGCATTCTAGATCACATAAGACGACTTTTTTTGACAGCAGTAACATTCTTCATTACATCAACTGAATAGAGGCCGATGACTGGCCAAGCCAGAACCCCCACCTCCTTAAATAAGGCCTGTGATTGGCTGAGCTAGGGACACGCCATGTGATTGGCCGCAATACTGTGAGTGCTGTTGGCAATCAGTAATGACATTATTCCCATTAGCCTCAGCTAGACTTTGAGCTTAAAACTAACAAAGCAAGCTAACACGCTAACATGATTACACTAACACGCTAACATTGAACAATGAGTCTAATACACCGGTTAACAAGCCAATATTAACATGCTGTGATAATAAACATTATACAGCAAATGTTAGTTTACTGCCATGCATTTCATTTCATTAAAGCCGAATTACAAAGATTTGGAAAGTCTGAAGCTTTATTGTAATGAAATTTGCAGAAAGGCCAAATAAAGTAACATTTATATGACTAATAAGAAAAATAGTGCAGGGGTCATCCGGCTGTTCAAGCAACAGCGCCACCAAAATGCTACTTTACAGCCAGAAAATCCCTGTGGGGATTTCATTTAGATTATATCATCATTATAGAGAATATAGGAAATAAGAGTCAAGTACAGACGAGTAATTAGAGCATCAGCAGGATCTTTAGGTGCAGTTGGTTTGTGCTGCTTTTTTTACTCTGAGGGTGCCGTTTCCCCTCCGATTGTCGCTATGGCAACACCATCAGCACCCAGACTTCAAAGGCAGTGTGCTTCGAGAGAGAAAGAGAGGATGGAAGAAAAAAATCCAGCAGCAGGAAAGAGAGGGGGAAAAAAAAAAAAAAANGAAAAAAAAAAAAAAACAGGAGATACAGTGAAGAATGAGAAGAAGAGGGAAGAGGGGCAGAAAGGGGGAGTGATGAAAAACAGAAATATTAAAGGGAAAGAGGGAATGAAGCAGAATCCTGAGAGAGAGAGAGGACGAGGCTTTCAGCTTTCAGAGACAGAAAGGAGGTAAAATGAAGAAGCAGGAAAAGCACAGAGAGCAGCTGAAAAAGCTCAAATAAAATCACAGAGCGTCAGTGCTGATGGTTTTAATTCCTACTTCAGTGTCCTACAGCGGTCTGTAGGGTTGTGAGCAGTTCCATTGCATGTGGCCGAAAAGTCATCAAATGAGACGAGTGTGTGAAAAAAGCGGACAAAAGCATCCTGCTGTGTTCCTACAGAGCAACACGGCTAACTCCCTCGTGCTCACTGATATTCACCTTTTAAAAACTCAGGAACTTTTTTCAGGAAACTTTCCTTTTTTTCCTCCCAAGGAGCCAGTGACCATTCTGATACCGGAGGAGCACCTCTTTAGCTCCTCCTCCTCCAGGGCAGGTTCTCTCTGATGGTTGAGAAACTGCTAAAAATGTGCATTAAAATAGGTGGATACAAACCCTCTCACTGTGACCGTAAGATGAAACATGTCATCTTTGCTAACTTTACAATTTCATCATTCTGATTATGACCTTCTGTGAAACGTGAGCTAGGATGGTTCAGTAGGTATTCTGCTGCATGCTGAGAGTCAAACCAGCAGGCTGCACCTCCCGCTCTTCATACAACACAGTTTCATCTGTTGGTCCACATTCATAAACCGTAGCGCATGATTTACTGCATCGCTACGCACAAATATCATGGCATAACTGCGGTCCCTCATTCATAAACACCTGTTAGCGACATATGTTAGCATTAGCCTTAAAGAGGCGTTACTGTGATATTTCCTTATTTACATGTAGCGGTAGCTATTCATAAAACAAACCCACACGCTAAAATTAAGACATGCTTCATTCTGGTGGTAAATTTCAGCGGTATGAAATCTGGTCGTTTAAAACTGTATTTACCTCACATGTGTTAGTGATCAATAACTGATAAACTCACTCAGCTGATCAATCAGTGTTTAAATGCTGAGTTTTGATCTGATCTGACAACATTCAGACACTGTTAAACATCACCTCACCTGTTATGCTGCACACACATCTGAGTTCCTCACACACACACAGCACGATCACACACTATGGAGGTTAAAATTCACGTTTTCCTGTTAATTTAGCTTCAGTCTTTTAAAACGAGGATCTCTAAAGCAGAATGAATCAGGATAAATGGTGGCTGGTAAATATGCAGCAGCTCATTAACACACTGATCTNTAAAGCAGAATGAATCAGGATAAATGGTGGCTGGTAAATATGCAGCAGCTCATTAACACACTGATCTTCATCAGTTATTACCTGTCACACCTCACAGCAACACTGCCTTCATGTGACAGCGCTGCTGATTATCTAGGAGAAGTTTTATGAATGAGCTTCAATTATCACAGCGCACATTAAGGCGACACTACACTCCTTATCACCATTTTTTATGAATCTGGGAAAGTGTGTTTGACCCAGCTGTGCTGTCTGTCAGCACAGCCTGTCAGACAGGAAAACACACACAAAACACACATACAACCACGGCAGCTGTTGTCAACATGATCCCAACTACTTCCAAAACAATTATAATGCGATCTACTGATCAAGAACCAGAGACAGCTAGGTGGGTCTGGTAACTGGCAAATCAAACAGATGCTGTGAAAAATAAACTTCCCCAACATGTTCGGACAAACACGTGTTCAGGTTAGCGAGCATTTTGCTCCATTCTCCTGTTCAGCGTGTGAAGGCAGCACGTCTTCTTCTCATCATGTGAAGCAGCGTGTGGTTTTCCACACGCTGTCTTGAAGTCAGATTCAGCTTCTGCTGTCGTAGTTTTCTTGATGTATGGGCTAAATGATGAATATGACTAGAAACGGAGAACAATTCTATGTTCTATGTTACACATTAACTTCTTCTTGTTTTGATTTTGTTGCTCCGCCCCAAGACATTTCTGACCAACGAGCAAAGCAAGTGTTGTCACATGACTTTTGCTGATATATTTTGGTTTGCATGCTTTTTTTCTGAGTGAAATCAAACTAAACCAAAAGTTAAAAAAATAGATGGCATGTCTGAAATTGACCTTAAAATCCGTCAACATGCAGATCTGCATCTTTACACACATTTTACACACACACCTACAGCCACATGGAGACAGCTGGTACCATGTCACTATTGTGTTTGTTTCATACAGTTCAGCATCGCCTCCTTAACACCGGATTTTAGCTTTAAAGGCTCAACTTCTGCTCATATTCTGCCCCAAGTATGACAACATGGAACAACTAATGCTGTGTGTTCCTCTGTGGAAACATCAGTAACAGGCTGTGCTTCTGATTACCATTACTGCGTGTCTCTGTCAGAGACTTACCGGCAGGCTGGATGGCCTCTCCTGCTGGCTCAGGCTCATCTCCTCACGGTTAGGTTTCCCAGGAGTCATTGCAGCAGACTGGCCCCGCCCACCATACGCCTCCTGTGGAACCTCCTGCACAGACAGATATGGAAGGATAGAGAAATCTGGGCAGTCATGTCACAATCCAGTTATAATCTGACTCCCTATGGTGTAAAAGACCCGATGTTTCTCTTCTGTACAACATCAAGATCCAGACTAATACAGTTCTGCCCTTTTTATAGGGGAATTTGAGGGACATTTATGTGCTGGGTAACTTTTTAGGACCTTGACAACCCTGATACCTTTACAAACCCTGATGAAGAATTTCACAACGTACAAAACTCATCAGAAAATCATAATGCCAATGAACTACCCAATCATTCTCCAGGGCAGATCTATTGTTTCACATCAAACAATCATCATCATCATCATCTTTATCATCTCTGATACCAGACTCTGAAATACTGTGCATCAATTTCCTCTCACACAGGAAATATGTTCACTTTTTAGTTACCGGTAGTTTCTGTGTGTTTTAGAACAAAGACAAAGAGAGAAAAAGAGAGAGATAGAGTGAGTGTGTGTGTATGAGTGTGTGTGTACTGTGCTTTTTACAAACCAAACTGCTAAACTCCACACTGCGCTGTGTTTCATGCAGAGTAGAGCATTGGAGAAGGTTTTTTTTTTCAGAAAATCCTGTCACATTAAACGCTTTTCTTCTAGCTGACCAATGAATTAATAATTAGCTAGCAAGCTGGCTAGTTAGCCAATGATTACAGAGTTAGCACTCAGACTTACGGGTGTGTTCCCCAAGTCTTATTTGCTCGATCCTCGCTTGTCAAACAATCAGGAACTTCAAGGATATTCCAAAGCTCTCATTTCTCTTCTGAGGATGGAGGAATGAGGATCTAGGTGTCTTCATCAGGGAGACATGAGCGAGGAAAATATGAGACGATCCTACAGCGAGTTTGTTACCTGGCAGTCACGCCCCTTCAGTAGAAGTCTGGTTCTGATTGGACAGATCTGCTACAGCTGATCTGATACACTGGCATCATCATAATCGCATCATGAGTTTCACCAAACTTGATACAGAGTGTTGGAGCCTAAAGATTAGATTAATGTGTTTGTATTTTCACTTTAATTGTTTGATTAGTTACACTGCTTGTTTGTTTATTCTGTCAGCAAGAACCTGCATTAAATAACTAACATGTAAATATAACATAACATGTAACTGCAGCATGTAACCGCAGCATGTAGCCGCAGCATGTAACACCATCAAGCTTTCTTTTTGAACCTAGATATTTGTTTTAAGAAGCATATAAGAGTTTTGTTTGACTTTAACAAAAATAAAAGACACTTTTTGTAACACAAAGGTGTAAGCATGTTGGAAACTCCTTTCACCTGTGAGGAATCTGGTGGCCACAAAAGCCACTATACAGAGGATTCCTGAACTCAGCCACACCCACATTCCCAAGGCTGCTATCTGTCCATTCCTGTTACAACTGACAAAGCTTTTCAGATGAACAGAAAAACATTTTCAAGATGCTTTTTCCAGTCAAGTGACTCGTCTTCAACCTTCTAGTCATCTTACCACCTGGATGACTTAGATGAACTGCCACAGACAGATTTGTGCGCATTTCTGCTTTTTGGAACGTTTTTCTGATCAATCACAATAAAGTAATATATTTTAAAGGTCCAAGTTACCAATCATTACCTGATCGTTTCAGATCATACTAATTAATAAATTCCTTATATTAATAAGAACAATGTTGCCCGTGTACCCACAGCCAATAATCAAGCACTGCTGGCTCAGTCCTACCTGTTGGGGAAGAGGGTGGGGCTGCAGGTACAGTGGCTGGCTGGGGGCAGCGGCCTGATGCTGCTGCTGCTGCTGCTGCGGCGCGCTGAAGAATGACTGCTGACCCGACTGGCAATACCCTCCCAAACCCTGCTGCTGGCTGTACTGAGATGCCATCTGAGGTCAGAGGGCAGTCAGTCAAACAATGCTTGTTGCATTAATACAGAACATAAACCACCATTTTTGGCAAAAATCCATAAATTTTCATTATTAAAGGACCATGCCACCCATTTTGCATGTTTGAGCCTAATATATTCATTTTTCATACAAGTTACATTACTGACAATCATTTCTCAAAGGATAAAACCGTATTTCAGCTTTCCTGATATTTTCCAAACTCTCTTAATCTTTCAAAATCAAATATACAAGTGATAAACCCACCTTAAAAATCCATGTTTCTCCTGCTAATAGTTACACAGCCTTATGAAGTCACGGTCCTTTAAATTTTTCCATAAACGCAGGTCTTCTTTTGGGACTATATTCCCCGGTGGAGGCATACATTCACTCCACGCTTTTTATTGCGCTTAAACGCTAAAGTTACGTAACTTCTAAAAAAAACCTGAACGTCTTGTTGGCGATGATGGATTACCTATCCCAAGAACGTTTCAAGTATCAACAAGTTGATTTTAATAGCGTACAAGAATGAACTGAAACCAATGGAGGTCTGGAAGGCAGGAAAAACATTTTTAATTCGTTCCAGTAGTATGCTTTGGGAAATGATTGTCAGTAACGTTACATGTATGAAAATTGAATATATTAGACTCAAACATGCAAAATGAGTGGCATGGTCCTTTAACTATTAAAAAGCCTTCAAATCTGGATGAAAGATGGATCAGAGCGATATTAGACGATCACCGTAAACATGAAGTGCTGTGCTAATCAGAATGAAGAAATGCTTTTTCTTCATTGATTTAAATGATGCCCTCTACCTGCTGCTGTGGGTACTGCATCCCTTCCACACCCATCTGCCCTCTCCCAGGCATTTCCATTGGATACCGATGAGGGGAAGGTGAACCGTACGGCTGGCCTGGATACGTCGCCCCCTGCTGCTGGGAGTATAGCTTATTGCCCATGCCATAGATCTGAGTGTGCTTCATCGACATTGGGTCCATGGGCGTCACCTACAGGAGAGAAATGATGAGCTGGTGACCAATTCTGCATGTTTTTTATGGCCTCCGCCAAAGGGGTTATGTGATCACCAGTTTTTGTTTGTCTGTTTGTTAGCACGATATCTTAAAATGCTATGGACGCATTTGGATTACATTTGGGGGATAGACAGATAATGCTGAGATGAAGAATTGACTAAATTTTGGAGGTGATACAGATCATATTCTGGATCCAGAAGAAATTTTCAACATGCTCTTATTACCTCCACAAAGAGGTGAAATTTTCACCACTCTCTGTCTGTCAGCAGGACATCAAAGATAACAGATTTTGATTTTAAAAAAATATTGTAGACTGGCGGAACTTGGGTCAGTTAAGATTTGATTAGATATTGAGGCAGATCCAGGATTTTTTAAAACTTTAACATTGTAAGATATGGCATTTGTTGACATTTCTGGCTCTTTCTGGAAAAGACACCAATCCAAATGAAGAAAATACAGATGGACCATCAACTGAGGGCTGTACCACAAAGCCAGATTAGTGTGTTAGCGAGGTATGTTGAGCATAAAGCCAGGGTTTTCAGTACCACAAAGGTGGGTCTCTTTTAACCTGGCTTGATCACCATGGCAACTCATGCTGCAGACATAACCTGGTCGGACCAGGTTTTGTTCAGCGTTTCGGCTTGAAATCGACTATAAAATGCGTCACCCTTTGCAAACTTGTCGAGCCGTGCGTTAGGAATGCTACTGAACGGAGCTGTGAGTTAAAGTAGCGCAAACTGTATGCATAACAATCACTAGTTTTTAACCAAATCAAAGTGAAATTAATTTTATACATATAAAATTAATTACCCACACACACACACACACACACACACACACACATATATATACATAGATATATATATATATATATATATATATATATGCAACACGATGCATACAGTTTGCGCTACTTTAAGTCACGGCTCTGTATATATATACAGTATACGGAGCCATGCCTTAATGTATGTTACCTGCGATTTTATAGAAGGCTTCTATAAAATCGCAGGTAACATACATTAATAGTTCACTATATTATGAATCAGTATGACATTTACATTAATAATACAGAACACTATATTATGAATCAGTATGACGTTTACATTAATAGTATACTACATCATGAATCAGTTTATCAGTTTACATAATAGTATACAGTGTACAGCTAATAGAACGCCAATTAAAAATTTGATTAGCTGACAAACTAATAAAATTAATTTCACTTTGATTTGGTCAAAAACTAGTGATTGTTATGTATCCTACATGGACAGTATCAGACCTAAATGCAGTTCTTAGTATAATATTTAAATCTGCTGCATCAAGTTTAAAGTGTCAGAGCTGTAGAATGAGCAGCATCACGTTAGGAATAAACGGTGGCATTGATGCATTGACTGGTAAATTACATAAAACTTACATATAAATATCAGCAACTTTCTGCAGCATTCCTCTCTAGCCTTATTTGCAGCAGNACATAAAACTTACATATAAATATCAGCAACTTTCTGCAGCATTCCTCTCTAGCCTTATTTGCAGCAGCATTGTTGCTTTTAGCAGTTAAAATGTTTTTGAAATCTTCATAACGCTGCATGATAACTTTTTAACTCCTCCTGACTGAAATAAACAGCTCTGATTGGTCCATTTTGTCCAGTAGTAGAGGTAAATGATGGCCGACACGCCCCCTTTATGTGAATGCGCACAGAGCGAAAGCCTGGGTTGACAAAGACAGTTGATAACCAGCGTCGTGGTACCCGTTAGCAAAGAAACCCTGGATCTGATGAACGGGCTTCATGGTACAGACCTCTGGTGCAACCTAGTCCAGATCAGATATTAAACCAGATCTGGTGGATTAAAATATATGGTATGCTGGGTCAGGGGTCACACTTATGGCATTTCTATACATTAATAAATGTAGAAACATGCAGCTACCACCAGTGTAGCTAAGATAATGCTGACTCAGAATAAAATGGGTTGAACATATCTTCAACAGCGTATAAATCTGACTTTAGGTGTCAAGAATGTAAAAGACTGGATTTATCTTAGTGAGAAAAAAAAGAGAATTCTGAGAACTGGTGGAGGTATACTGATGGTGGAGTTATGAGCTCTGAGTGAATTCCTCCTTCCAACTTTTGTGACTAATCATTATTATTAATTTATATTTGTGCTGTCCTTATATTTTTGGGATGCTTAACTGTTGTCACTTGTACCTACAACGGTCAATTAAAACATGTTAGTCTTTAGTACAGCTTTACTTGAAACAAACCGACGCATTTGAGCTCAAGGCCTTGGTCAGGGTTACCCTGCGTCGGCTTGTTTCAAATAAAGTTGCTCTCAGGATGACGAGTGTTTCTGGAGTCTCCTCCCCTAGGATTACCTCTCTCCTCCACACACCTTGCCAGTAGGCGAAATTGTGCCTGCCTTTAAATTAAAAAACTACTAAAAACAATAAAACATAATTTAGCTGTCTTGTTATTTCTTGTTGAAGAATATTCGGATAATCTTTTAATAAAAAGGAACAACGATTAGGCATTGACTAGAACAACTGAAGATATATTACAAGTTTGCTCCTGTTTTTTTGGCTGTGCAGGGAGACATGGGTTCCTGGGCCAGTACAATGAAATGTGAAATGATTTGATTATAGAACCGTTTAACTGATGTGACTGAAGACAGGATAAGTTAGAAATTCTTCATTTGGAGTAAATTACACAACTCTCTGTGGGACAAGGAAACTTCTGCTATTTTTGAAGAAGCAGGTTTCCAGTGTGTCTTCAGAAACAACTTTCGAAAACCTCCAAGAAAGAAAGAAAAAAAATAGAAACAACTTATGATGGAAAGTTAATACAATCAAAAGTAAGCTTTTTTTTTCTGTTTCTGAAGAAAAATGGTCTAGAGATGTTCTGCTGAAACCAAAATTGCAGACCTATATCTAAATTAAGTAAAAATACGGTCCTGAAATCTGTGTCACATCACGCCTATGAAGAAGCCAAAGATCTTTAGTTGCCCAGACGTGAAGAGGCATCCTTCCTCTGAATGTGGAAAATTGGTAGATTTAAAAATATCCAGGAGGAAAGCAAACGGTGTGATTTGTGTGGGTTAGGAGAGGCTGAGGAAGAGACGCCCTTTCTTTTGTATTACACTTATTATGACGATTTGAGAGGATTAACGTTTGATAGACGTTTGAGCGAGACCTGGAGAGATTTTGGCGGACTGATGATAGAAAAATGGAATAGCTGTTTGGTTTTGGGGGGGGNGGGGGGTTTAAGTTATCTAATTTCGTTTCTAAAGCTTGGAAGAGAAGGCAAGATGGTTTATTTCTTATTTGTCCTTTTTTGTTCTCCTTGATGAAATGAAGATCCCTACATCTGAAACTGTCCTTTTTTTTGTTTTTGTTGCTTTTTTAATCCGGCATGATTGCTTGAACGGGTGTCTCGTAAGGCGTAGGACATTCATTCATAGATTCTGTCCTGCTGCCACTGAAGCATCATTAATTCAGGCTAAAATCACCAGTACACGTTGTCACTAGTGGATCCACAGCAGCAGGCAGTGTGGGAGGAGGAGGAGGAGTCTGAAGGAGGAGTGCTGTGTGTGTGTTGTTGAGATGGTGCAGGTGGTGATGGGCACATGGCTAATCTGCATGTGTGAAGGTCAGGCTCTGCGTGGAGATGAGCCCACGATGGGCTCCTTGTCAAGAAAAGTTGGAGCCAGATCCCAGGCTGCAAGGAGCCGGTGCAGGATGGAGCAGCACCGCTGACAAAAGCTAACCCTTTAATAGTAGAATGTAAGTGAAACTAACACATCTTCTGGCAACTTAACAAGCCATGACACCTCAAATAGCTTCCCAATGAGAATTAGCATTTGTCTGCCAATTAATCTGCCAGAGTTGAACAGAACTGTCACAAACCGGCAGGCGGCCGCAGCTAACCGCCAAGTCCTGCCATCATGTCAGCGTACTCTGAAGTTTAACAGAATATGATTTCACTTTATAACTTTTTATGCACCCACGTTATAACGTTCGAGGCACCTAAATTACCAGCGAGAACGTTGTGAGCATAAAACGTCTTCAGGCCTGAGTTGCAGGCTCGGGGAACTGCNCCAGCGAGAACGTTGTGAGCATAAAACGTCTTCAGGCCTGAGTTGCAGGCTCGGGGAACTGCTAAAGGCTAATGTTAGCTTAGCACAGCAAGCTAAAAATCGAGCAAGTCACCTTGGACGCAGAACTGAAACACTTTACTTTGTTATTTTACCTCGTGTAATTGTTAGTTACTGTTGTCTCACAGGCTGATTACGGCGACGTGAAGCTGCGTTTCGAGTGTTACTTTGGAGCAGAATTCTGTATCAAGTTGTAAATGACGCCTATCTGCGACGGTGTTAAAGAAAATTCTAGTTCGCCAGCTATCGTTAGCTGGTTAGCATAGAGGCTAGCACAGGTTAGCCGAGTAAACGAACTGTGTATCTTGTCTGACGAGCTCGTTACTAGTAATGTCAGGTCGTAGTTTAATAAAGCGTTATTCACCTGGGATCTGCCGCTGCCCTGTCCGTTATTCCCCGGGCTCATGGTCGGGTGATTTCTTTGTTGTGCTCCCCAGCCGTGAGCAGCTGAGTACGGAGAGCCCGTGTCTTTAGCTAGCCCCATGCCCGGCTGTTGCTGTGCGGAAGGCTTACTATAATCTGGATATCCACTTCCATAACCCCGCATCATCGGACTCGGAGAGGTCAATAACTGATTCAAAGTCGGCGTAACCCCGGACAGGTGCTGCTGCTGCTGCTGACTTTGCCCGGGGAATCTCTGAAATCCCCCGGCGCTGCCTCCGCCTCCAGCCGGTNCTGCTGCTGACTTTGCCCGGGGAATCTCTGAAATCCCCCGGCGCTGCCTCCGCCTCCAGCCGGTGAAGCGGTAGCAGCCATAGCCATTTTGCTATGGTTCGCAGCAGTCATGCTTCCTGGATCCATCAGGCTGTTCCCTTGCCGTGAGGGACTCATCCTGCCCCCATATCCGCTGTTCCCGTACCCGGGGCGGTAGTTCGGGTAGTGGTTGTACCCGTCGTGGGAGTTCTGAACCTGATCCATAGTGCGGTGTACCGAGTGCGCCGCTGTTACCCCAGTCCCGGGGCTTTGTTGTCCGCCATGTTGATCAAAGCAAGGCCCTCCTCTTCCATTCCCGTGATAATGATTAATCTCGGAGCTGCTCCCGGTCGGAGGAGGGCTGCCGTCGGTGTTTTTGGTGGCTGACCCCAGGCGGGCATCCATCCGCTCCTCCTCGCTTTTAATCAACCGGAGTCGGTGTTNCCGCGGCCCCCCCTCCTCCTCTGCCGCCTCTTGTTGTTATTTACCTACGGATGTTAACGTGTTGTGTTGTTGCTGAAGGAACGGTGAATCGGTGTGTTATAACGATGTGAGGAGGATGTGCAACCCCACTTTTACCGAGCGTTTTCACGGGATGAGCGCCGAGCGTGCCCGTGTCCGTGCCGGTGACATGAGCGACTTTGATGACTTTCCGTCGCTTTGTGGTTTGTGTACACCGGAACTGACCGTGGATCTTCTCAAGGATGGTCATGCTACGGATTTCAGCTGATCCTGCTGCAGAGCCACCAGACTTCCCCCGTTCGTAGCCAAAAATCGTTCGGTGACATCACCAACCTTTTCTCACGGTAGGAAGCCCGGTTAATATGCAGGTCCGTGAGGGTCCGCTAGGCTCCGCCTCCAGCGGTACGCCGTGGTCAGGTGCACGTGTACCTCAAGGGACCTCACTCAAGAAATAGTGCACAGAATAACGGAGTGCCTTTTACACATGACCCCATCGAGGTCATGTGTAAAACTATGTTTGTGTGTATGTATTTATAAATAAATAAGTAGATAGATATGTAAAAAAAAGGACACCCCTAAGAAGAAAAAGTCAATTGGAGGTTAAACAAATAAAGGCATTTTTCTCCTTTTTTGAGGCTTTTATTTTCTTCTCCTTGTGTTCTTTTTTTAAACCTCCAACTGATTTTTTTTTTTTCTTCTTCCATGTTCCCTTAGGGCTGTCTTTTTTTTTTTTTTTTTTTTTTTTTTTTTTTTTTTTTTTTTTTTTTTTTTTTTTTTT
>VXCM01003878.1:57959-71329 GCA_014773175.1 Lucifuga dentata
ATAAAAAAAAAAAAAAAAAAAGTTTTACCTATTCTGAATGTGTTGCACAACAGAAATTTAAGTAATCACACAGAATCCGCACAGGAGAGAAACTGTTTAGTTGTTCAGTTTGTGGTTAAAACTTTAATCAAAGTGGGCATCTGAAGATACAGGAGAGTCCACACAGAAGAAGTCATTTAGTCGTTCAGTTATGGTCAAAAACTTTGTTGATAGCGGACATCTGAAGAGACATGCGGCAATCCACACAAGAAAGAAGCTGATTTTGTGGTAAAAAAAAAATGAAGTAAGATCTCCCTAACTGTCTTTGCTTTTGCCTGGAAATCCTAAATCTCGTTCTGGCAGCTTTAGATTAGGCTGCTTTCAGAGTTCTGGACAGATCTTTTCCTGACATGCTGCTTGATCACAGAAGCTTGAATGATCTGAGGCCTTGTGATGCGCATGTAGAAAGCTTGTGATTCTGGGAGGTTTTCATTTCTTAGGGTCTTTGAGTGAATTTTTTTTGCAGTTTCCAGGATTTCCAGCAGCCTGCGACACTGAGTTTTAGGGATTTTTCAGAGCTAATTTGGAATCTATAAGAATTATAAACGGTCAGAAGTGTCTAAATAGGGTTAAAGTTGCTGTTTTAAGGGTGTTTAAGGGGTTTGCAGGAGTTGATGAGTGAATTTAAGGTAGGACTGAGGAGTTTTTGAAGAAGGTGAGAATTCTTAAGTGCTGTGAGGCTCATTAATCCTCATTGTGAAGATAATGAGACTCATTGAAATCTGCAGCAAAGGAAACAAAAAGAACAAAACAGCATCATGACATTTAAAACTCAAAGTTACTCACGTTTTCAGTAAAAACACATTTATTACACCACATTTTATAACATGATAATTTGGTTTGCTCCATAATTTAGATAATACTTAAGTTGTCAAATCAAGGAAAAACAAAGTATTGAAATATAACAGATTACAAAAGAGGAATGATTTCATGTTTGTAGTTTTTTTTTAAAGAAATTAAAACAGCAATGCTGACTTTCTATTTTTCCTGGTCGTGATGTGCCACCTGGTGGTCTGATTAAGTTGTTACATCAATAGTCCTACCTCTTAAAGGGCCATACCGTCCATTTTGCATTGCCTAATATATTCAATTTTCATACGTTACGTTACTGACAATCATTTTGCAAAGGATAAAACCGTATTTCAGCTTTCCTCATATTTTGCTAAATCTCTTAATCTTTCAAAATCAAATATTCAAGTGATACACCCGCCTTAAAAATCCATGTTTCTCCTGCTAATAGTTACACAGCCTTATGAAGTCACGGTCCTTTAAATTTTTCCATGAACACAGGTCTTCTTTTGGGACTATATTCCCTGGTGGAGGCATACATTCACTACAAGCTTTTTATTGAGCTTAAACACTAAAATTATGTAAATTCTAAAAAAAAACCTGAATACACGTCTTGTTGGTGATGATGGATTACCTATCCCAAGAACGTTTCAAGTATCAACAAGTTGATTTTAATAGCAGAATGAACTGAAACCAATGGAGGTCTGGAAGGTAGGAAAAACATTTTTAATTCACCGTTCCAGTAGTATGCTTTGGGAAATGATTGTCAGTAACGTTACATGTATGAAAATTAAATATACAGGCTCAAATACACAAAATGGATGGCATGGTCCTTTAAAATTTTGATGCAAAATAATGACATCAGGTCATTTAGGGATCACGTGTGTATGATGTAATGTGTGATTGTTTCTGGTTGATGACATGATGTATGCCAATCAGGGACATAACTGCTGTTTTTAAAAATATTTTTTCCTTATTTAGGACACAATGAGGCTCATTAACAACCACTCAGGTTTTACAGTACTAAGTGTGAAGTGCTGATTGGACAGAAACTGATCACATGGTGCTGTTCAGCTCTGATGAAACCACTCAGCGATCATTCTTTATACTGGCACCTGCAGGGCTTTTAATGTGAAAATCCATAATTGATCTGTATTGACGACAGGTTTCACGTGTAAAAATAAAGTGCTGATTGTTGATTAACAAGTGAACATGTGAACGTGTTTAAATCGTAACGGTACATACCGTAGATTTATTTACCAAAAGCAATTCCTGTTACACATAATAAACATTTAACATACTATAAAACACACCTTATCCCATAAACATATCAGTAGACAATTCAGTTGCTCTTTTATTTTGATAGGGTCATCATCTCCCTATCCACCTAGTCCAGGGGTTCTCAAATACAAATGTTAAGTGTTCACAAAGAAAATTTTCAATGAAACAAAGGTCTGTTTATTAAAGCCAGGGTCGGACTGGGATCCCGGCCAGTAAGAAGTCTTTCAAATTTTAGTGTTTTCACAGATGTAACCGTGCCGTTCTCTCTTGCATTCTTGCATCATTTATTTTCAGAATACATCCTGAAAACTCACTGTCGTTTCACGTCGCAGCATTTGACAGCAGAAGCAGTAGATTTCTTTGCAGATTTCCTCACACACGTGTGAGTGCTGGAGTCCTGAAGCTCAGGCTGATGACGTATAGCCTGGTGGTATCTGCTGTGTGTCCAGCTGATCTCCTCCCACGGCGCAGGGTTCAAGGTGCGCTTCCAGGAGGATTATTTTTAATGTTACACAATCGATTAGAATCGATTTTTAAGGTGTCAGATCGATGCAGTTGAATCGCTACCTTAATAATCTATACATCCGAGTCATCGATGCATCTTTACACACCTACTGAATACCTATTTAATTTTTTTCCACATTAAATCAGTGCTACCTAAAGTAAAACAAGCCTCATTCAAACCACTACATCTGGTTAATAAACAGCTAATAATTTATTTGACAGAAAAATATCACTACTACTATTTGCAGCAGCTTGTATCAGAATTATGCTTAGCTATAGTTAAGAATACCTGAGACCACGGCATCACGCTGTGTTGCTGCCAAATCTTCTGAATTGAACAGAGGCTGTTTCTTTTGGAAAAACCTTTTTATATCCATCAATCTGACATAAAAAAAAAAAAAACCCACCAACAGCCATCTAAAAGGGGGAGCTATATGGTGTGTGGTGTCCCTTCCACCAACTTGGTTATAACAGTGGTTCCGCCTTGGCAATGAATTTGGGCAATTGCAAAAATGCCACAAAAAATTCAAATTCATTGGGCCAGAGTCATTAAAAAAAAAAGAAAAAAAGTGGTAACTCCACATCATCACAAGTTCATTCATAAAGCGTCAATTACATTAATCAGAGCACCATATCAGCACCAGGGCTTTGTGGAAAACAACCCGGGCTTGAGCCCGTAAGCCCACCCCTAGCCCCGCCCCTGCTATTTGAAGAGTTCTTGGGAAAACAGGTAGCTTGTGCCATACAACATTCTCTCACTGCACAGTCAAAACAAAAAGTTCTAAAAAAAAAATATAAAAAGACACAACTTGTATTAACCCTAAAACAGAGACAGAAAGTCAAAACGGAGTTTCTGTGGTGATTATGGTCCGTGGATGTTTTTGCACAGTAAAGTCCTGAGTGGGTAAAGACGGAAAGAAACTTTCCATCTGGACTCTCAGCTTACAGACTCCACAGGCGTTTTAGATGACAATGTTGTGATCCAAGTTAATACACTGAGGTTTTTCATGTTCTTGGTCATATTAAGGCTCTGATCTTACTGGAGGTAGACTGCTGAAGAACAGCACTGAGCAGCTCTCAGACATTTTCTGTTTTATCTCTAACAAGCCACTCCAAGCTTTGCGAAGTTCAGTCTCTGGAAAGATTGCGTAGTTGTTCCCGTGGCTAAGACGTCTTCTCCCATGTCTCTCAGCGATTACAGACCAGTGGCACTTCACGTATGATGAAGTCTTTTGAGAAGCTGGTGAAGGCTGCACTCCATCCCCTCCAGTTTCCAGAGGAGTGGAGGATGCCACCTGCACTCCGCTAAACCTGGTCCTGAGGCACCTGGAGGGACCTAAGAATCATGTTGGACTGCTTTTTATTGATTTTTCCTTTGCTTTTACCTGTATTCAACCTCATTTGTTAGCCAAAAAACTCAAAGATGATTTTAATATGGATTTTAGACCAGTGTGTTGGCTTGTTGATTTTTTAACAAATAGATCACAGAAAGTCAGAGTTAATGGTGTCTCGTTCAACAAATTATTGTCCTCCACTGGTTCTCCACAGCATTCTGTCCCCTCTTTTATTCTCCTTATACACCAATGATTGTGAGAGTCAATGTAAGGGATGATACGTTATCAAATTTGCTGATGATTCTGTCTCTTCTTAGCGATTCTGATAACAGCCATGGTCCAACAGTCTGACTGATCAGTCTCTTTTAAGCATCAGTGTACTCAAAACTAAAGAGATGTCCACTGATTTCAGTAAAAACCCTTTGTCCATCTTTCCTGCGGTCATCAAAGGTCAAAGGTCAGTGTGTAGAAGTCAACTTGGAATACAAATACCTGGCACAATACTTGATGGCAAATTCTCCTTTGAGGCCAACACTGATGCTGTTAGAGGGAAAGCTCTGCAGCGTTTGTATGTTTATAGGAAACTTTGCAGCTTTAATGTGGGCATGTTTTTTAAATTAATGTTTTATTAATGTTGTATTAATGTTAACTTAATGTTTTATTCTTGTTCCACTGAATCTGTTTTACCTTTCTCTCTGATCTGCTGGTACAGGAATCGGAACTTAAAGAACAGGTGTAAACTGGGGGAATACTGTTGATATGTAGTAAGTTAGTTGGCACTGATCNGAACTTAAAGAACAGGTGTAAACTGGGGGAATACTGTTGATATGTAGTAAGTTAGTTGGCACTGATCTTACTAAGCTCTCCCAGCTCCACGTGACTAGAATGACTAGGAAAGCCTGGCTAGTCCTCTCTGACCCGAGTCACCCTTTATATGAAGAATTTCAGCTACTTCCGTCTGGTCCAAGATACAGATTTCCTCAGTGCAGGACTAACCAATACCCGACGGCCGCTGGCTTATTAATGGATCATTGTAAGATGTTCATTCTGATGCCTTTTTTTTTCCTGTCTGTGTATTGTTTTGTTTCAGTTGCTGTTGTAAATCAAATTGCCTTTTGAGGACAATAAAGTGTACTTTAATGTTAAGCTCACTGCAGGCTGCTAAAGCCCATGATTGATCCTTCCTCCATGGATGAGCTTCATCCATTTTTAAGCGATTTATGTGAAAAATGATGCACCATGCAAAGTTGAAACAGCAAACACACACACACACACACACACACACACAGTGTTTGTGTGCTCTGTCAGCTCTGTCAGCAGTTTCTGTTGCTCTCTCAGGTAAGGTGCGTTTTTTTTTTTTTNTTTTTTTTTTTTTTCTCTGCGGAAACTTTCCAGTTAAATTTCTCTCTGTGATCATTTTTCTGTTTTTACTGCAGCTTTGTGTTTTTCAGCTGAACAGGTGGATTATGGGAAAAGTTCAGGGTGCTGTTTGTTAGATTAAAAGTTTTAAAGAGTTCGGCTTCTTTGACTCTGTCCGGCATGTGCTTGGTTTTTAATCATTAACAGTTTCTACAGTTAAACTGTGTTAACGGGTCAAAGGTCACTCTGCTTTTTCCACCTGCACTTTTTGTTAGTACCTCTCTGCAATCTAAAGGTATTTTTGTAATTTTACTTTTGAGAAAGTAGTCAGACCTTTTCCTCATTTTGATATGTTAGAGCCAAACTGTAAAATTCTTAGTAAAGACCACCACAATGACAAAAATGAACTGAGCCCCTTCACTCAGTACTTTGATAAAGCATTTTGGCAGAGATCACCATCAGGTCTTCCTGGAACCTTCCACATGTTCTACATCAGAACACTGGTGAGGCCGCTTGTTGTTTCTACGCCCCCAAACTCTGGAACGCCCTGCCACTGGACGTTAGAACTGCAGCCGCGAGTCCCATTTTTAAAAAGAAGTTGAAGACCTACCTTTTTAATCCGACTTTGACATTGGAGTAATTGGTTTTACACTGCTTATGTATTCTATATATTATACTTTATGTGTTTGTTTATTTTATTCTAGTTCTCTCACAGCTTGTAATTGTGTACTCTTTTGCTTTTTTGCATCTGTGTAGGCATATATCTGTGTATGTATATATGGATGTATTTGTATGTGTATGCACTATATATATATATATATATACACACACACACACATATATGTACTGTACATACACACATACAAACATACATACATATACATCCATGTGTATATCTATCTATCTATCTATCTATAGTCACTGCCTGGCTTTTCCTTGGTGTTTATTCCTAGATGTTTAATCTATATGCTCTAGCTCTAGGTTCCTCCAGGAGCTGCAGCTACCTGTGGGCAGGTCTTTATTACCCATGAGACCTCTGGGTTTCTCTGCTCCACTGTCTCCGCCCTCTCTCTGTGTGCAGCTCTGACCTCCCTTCATCGTTCCTTTCTTTTATTCTTTTCCTGGCCAGGCACAGATTTGGTTTGATAGTTTGATGTGACTTTGGTTTCTTTATTTTACTCACCTCACACACTTCCACTCATGNTTTGGTTTGATAGTTTGATGTGACTTTGGTTTCTTTATTTTACTCACCTCACACACTTCCACTCATGCCACACTCTGCACTCATACTGATTTACTACCATACTGATATGGTATACTGACATACTGACTCATACTGATAAGTACTACCACAGCCATGCACATGGTTGTGGTAGTACTTATTTTGTTACTTTAAATAAATTTAGGTTAAACGTTATTGGTGTGTTTGGACCTCTTTTGTTGTGATCTTGAGCCAGGCCATGACATATTGGGGGCTCGTTTGTAAACCAGGAAACTGATTTATACTGTTTGGAAGGAGGGAGGTTGCTTGTGCTAATAGAGTGTAACCACATGCCTATGGTTTGGTACTGAAGAGGCCTGAACAGGCGTGTTGGCAGCTTTTTTTATTTGTGTTGCTGGAGCTTCAAAAGTTTAAACTTTTCCCCTGTTAGGTCAGGAGGCTTGTCAGTTTATTATTTTAGTTTGTTTTTTTCGTGCACTGTCCGTGCGTTTGAGAGCAGTTGTCTGGGGGACACCTCTGTAGTAATGGTGAGGACATTCAGCTGCTGCCATTACAAGCAGGCTTTAGGTGTATAAGAACACACCACCAGCTCAGTGTTGAAGACCATAGGGTTAAGTTTAGTCAGTTTTGTGTAGGCAGGTTCAGGTGGGGAAAGCTCCTTTTTAGTTTGTTTGCTGTACATGTCTGCTGTTTGGGTTTGTCAGTAGCAGTGGCGGGCCGTGTATTTTACACCTAGGCCTTCAGTGCTATCCTCCCTCAATTAAACCACCTTCTAATAACCTCAGCATGACAGTAAGACTATATGCTGCTGTTATTAGATGCAACCAGCCCATATTGACAGTGACAGTAACCTTTATCTAGTGGAATAAAGTGATTTAACATGATGATCAACACCTATGACAGTTACAACACACTAACAGTAGAGACATGAATAGGATGTAGTATTATTACGCATTATGACAGGATGCTGCATCACATATAAACATGGCATAACCTAAATCAGTGTCATTACCAAAGAAACAAGAATAAACTCACAACAACCATCACATTTACTCATATGACCAGCAAGTAAGCAGAAATGCTGTAAAACACAAATAACACAATCAGATTCAACAGGCTTCTCCACAGATTCCAGCCACATAAAAATCCATCAAACTTACCAAAGCTGCTCATCATCTGAAGACAAAGTCCATCCTCCTTTCTGTCTTTAGAAAGAGTTTAACCACACGGCTGTACATTATCAGTGAGTTTCAGTTCAAAAATGTGAAAAAAAGCATCGTAAATCCATTTCTTCTCCTCCTTCAGCCATTGTGCGTTAAAAAACAACAGGGCTAAGTAAAAATCTAAACAAAAAATCTAAAGCACTATATCTAAAAATCTAAAAGTCAAGAAAGAAAGTTTAAATAAACATGAATGCTACATTACAGGCTAGCTAGGTTTACTTGCGTTAGCTAAGTAACCGGCCCTCTTCTTCTTCTTCTGATGAATTTCTGGAAGACTGTACACTGTGGAGCGTAACTGGCCCTGTGATGACGTAGGCCAAGGCCAGCTAGAAGGCCCTGATGTGTAAAAGAATACACCCAACGTGGCAAACTCGAAATCTGATTGGTTAAAGAATATGACAGTCAACAACATCGTCCCATTTGCTTGAATAGCAGAGGGGATTCACTGAGATTCTGAAGGCCTCAGTCTAGATTTTTTTACCCGGAGACAGCACAGGGAAAATCTGATTGGATTAAAGCTCTAATTTCTATGAGCTGCACTGGAACCACTGAGGGAGAGAGCAGCAATGAAATGACATTAATAATAAACTGATGGGAATGAACTTTGTAAAATACATATAACATAAATAAAATATATATTAAATTATAAAAACATAATTTAATGATTCTGACAATCTCTAGGCCAGCAGAGAAGGCCTTGCTGGCCTTCTCCACACCACTGGTCTCAGTAGGTAGCTTTGTTTGATGCTGTTTCAGTAGGGTGGTCAGGATGAGTGAAACTGTACAAGACTTTATTCTTTCTCCTGATGCTGCTTTACTGGACAGTTATACAAAGGATCAGTTGTTACAGGTTGTAGAATATTATAAGATTAATATGTCTGCTTCTGATAAAAAGCTGAAGGACACTGTTAAGGCTGTGATAATGGCTAATTTGGAGGAGCAGGGAGTTCTAGTTCTTGCTGGGGCAGTAGAAGCTTTTTGAGCCTGAAAATGATCCTGTTAGTGATCAGAAGTTGAGCTTTGAGCAACGGAGAGAGTTGATGGTGTTGCAATTAAAAAAAGAAAAAAATTAAGTTGCATATGAGCTTGGAGCAGGAAACAATCAAAATGACTTTAGAATGAAATGTGAAATGAGAGGGAGGAGCAGATAATTGAGCGAATGAAAGTGGAGCTTCAGCAGAACAAGCTGACCTTAATTACAGAGGGGAAGCTTCTGGATGAGTATCAGTCGGGGTCACACGATTCTGGTTCTTTTGATGTGTGTTAACTTGAAGTTGGTGCCAAGGTTCAATGAGTGGGATCCTGGCACTTTCTTTTCATTGTTTGAGCATGTTGAAGAATTAAGACATTGGTTGGACTCTGAGAGGACACTTTTGCTGACAGGTCCAGGAGGCCTATTCAGCAATCAGTTCAGTAGCCTGCTAGGTGTATACTCAGGCTAAGTTAGCAGTCCTGAAAGCTTACAAGCTAGTTCCTGAAGCATACTGGCAGAAGTTTAGAACTTGGAAAAAGGGAGACACTCAAACTCATGTGGAATTCGCTGGAGAATTGCAGAGCCATTTTTAATCGTTGGTGTTTGGGTGCTGACATTAAGTCTCTGGAGGAATTAAAGGAGTTGATTTTGCTGGAGCAATTTAAAGACTCTACACCCAAACATATTGCCATCCTGAGACATTTCTTTTGGTCTCATCTAAAGAGGAATGTTGCTAGCTTCATTGGGTCATGTCACACCTGCCAGCTGATGGGTAAGCCCAATCAGAAGCTAAAGCCAGCTCCCCTATATCCCATACCAGCCATTAGCAGGCCATTTGAACATGTAATTGTTGATTGTGTTGGCCCTCTATCACTTACAAAGACCAGTAGTGAATATTTATTCATGGTAACATGTCAAGCAACCTGCTATCTGGCTGCATATCCTCTCCAGTTAATTACATCACAGTCTATATTGGAGGCTCTGACGCATTTCATTTCAATATTTGGAATTCCAAAATTCATTTAATCTGATCAGGGGTCAAATTTTACTTCATGTTTTTTCTTAAATGTTGAAACAGCTCAAAATTACACATAACAAGTCTAGTGCTTATCAAGCACAAAGTCAGGGAGCACTTGAAAGGTTCCATCAGACACTGAAGTCACTTCTGAGAACATATTGCATTGAAATGGCCAAAGATTGGGAGGAGGGTCTTCCATGGCTTATGCTGGCTGCTAAAGAGGTCTCACAAGAAAGCACTGGTTTCAGCCCAAATGAGCTAGTATTTGGCCACATTCTTCGTGGACCATTGGTTGTCCTGCAGGATGGTTTGATAACCACTGAGCCAGATAAAAATGTTTTGGCTTATGTGAGTGATTTCAAACGTAGGCTGTATGAGGCTGGGGAACTAGCTAAAAAAGAGGCTGGGTGTCTTCCAGGACAGGATGAAACATCCTTTTGACTGTAGGACAGAACTACGCAAGTTCAGTGCAGCAGATCAAGTTTTGGTGCTCTTGCCTATCATTAGCTCACCTGTCCAGGCTAAATTCAGTGGCCCATATTCAGAAGGTTTTAGATCTCAACTATTTGGTGTTGGTGTTGACTGCTGACAGGAAAAAGTCGAGTCAAATGTGTCATGTGAGCTTAATGAAGCCACGTTTTCCCTCTGTTACAGGTGTCAAAGTTTCATCGGCTGATACACAAGGTGTTGCTGTTAAACCTGTGGGTCTGGTTGAGTGTGGGAGTTTCTAGTGTGAAGCCGACAGTAGAGAATGCTCAGGAGGGTGTGACTCTGTGTGACTCCTCCAGATGACACCATCTTGCAAAGTCGGTTAAAAAACTCGGAGTTCCTTGCCAATTTGGGTGACTATTTGCCAGAGACCAAACATGCTGATATCATACACACAGTCAAACAATATGTTTCTCTGTTTTCAGATACACCTTCCCGCACAACCTGGATCAAACATGATATGGATGTGGGAAAGGCTAAGCCAATAAAGCAGTGCTTTTATATAGTCTCTCTGGGGAAACAGAAAGTGCTGGAGACAGAAGTACAGTATATGCTTGACAATAAAATTGCAAAAATTTTCCGTTTTGGACATCTCCTTCCTTGTTGGTTGATAAATCGGATTCAACACCAAGATGTTGTAACCAAAAAATTAGTGCGGTCACAAAATCTGACTCTTATCCTCTCCCTAGGATGGAGGACTGAATTGACCAGGTAGGCTCAGCAAAATTTGTCAGCAAATTTGACCTGTAAATTCCTTTAACTGAAAGGACAAGAGAAATTGCAACATTTGTAACTCCATCAGGACTGTACTCTTAGACTAGATTAGAATGCATGACTCAGGTCATGCATTCAGACTAAGGAATGCCCCCAGCAACTTTTCAGTGCTTGATGAACTGGTCTCAGGGCTGACTGGGTGTACTGTATATTTGGATGAAGACATTGTGGTGTTTAGCAACACTTGGGAAGAACATGTAGCCCATATTTGTGCTTTGTTTGATCACCTAACTGAAGCCTTGCTCACCAAATGTGAGTTTGGTAAGGCAACAGTGACCTATCTTGTGAGGGTGGTAGGCCAGGGTGAAATTGGTCCTGCGCAGGCCAAAGTTCAAACTATTCTGGAGTATCCTTCTAGAACAAAGAAGGAACTCGTGTTTTTTGGGCATGGTCGGCTACTATAGAATTTTTGGCAAGAACTTCTCCATGGTTGTAACTCCTCTTACAGATCTATTGAAGGGAAAGGTCAAGTTTGTGTGGTCTACAGTACGTCAAAGAACTTTTCAGAATGTTAAGGATCTCCTTGTAGCTTTGCCAGTGCTAGCTGCACCTCAACTGGATCAGCACCTTTTAAGCTCCAGGTTGATGCAAGTAATGTAGGGAGAGCAGTGTTAGTACAGGAGGACAAGGAGGGGATAGATCATCCTGTGGCCTACTTGTCAAGAAATTAACACTCATCAGCCAAACTACTCAGTGACTGAGAGGGAAGCTCTCGCCTTGATCTGGGCACTAAAATATTTTGCAGTTTATACTGAAATAGTGTTTACAGACCACAATCCCTTAACCTTCCTTCATTCTTTTCAGAATCCCAACCAGTGGCTTATGAGGTGGTGCCGCTTCCTTCAGGTTTACTTGCTGGACATCCGCCACATCAAAGGGAAGGAAAATGTAGTGGCAGATGCCCTTTCAAGTTTGAGTCCCTGCACCATACTGTGTGACCTTTGCCCTCTCTCAATCTCTCTCATTTACTTTAAATTACTTCTAGGTTGACCAATTGCTGGAAAAGGAGTGGGATATGAGTTGGGGTCACAGGTCATGTGGGTGTGTTTCAGGTGTTATACTAACTGGGTGTATTAGTTGGTCACTGACAGTTCCCTCTTATGGCTGCTACACACTGTAAGATCACAGACAGCTTATAAGTTCATTGCAGACACATTGTGCAACATGGGTCTGATAAACTTGGGTACAACATTGAGTTTTGCTGTATGTTGCTAGGCTACGATGCAAGTCGAAACGATACAGCAATTGCACCTCATCCATCTGCATCGCTGTTGTGGAAAATAATGAAGCTAAAAAAGAAGCTAACTTTGTCTCCCATATATCAAAAAACTCCACAGAGGAGGAGGAGAGTGGACCAGCTCGTTACTCAGCTAGAACCTGTGATTCCTCCACTATCTCTCTCTGTGCTGCGTCTGTCTACAATCATCATGGTAACAGCTGGAGGAGACGTCGTATAAACACACTTTTGCTGCCGTAGCTCTTCTTTGTTTCATCCCACAAATTCCATTTCACACGTTTTGCCTCCATCTCTTCAGTTTGGGTTGTTGTTGTTTTTTTCCCCAAACTTTATTCATAACGGCGTTAACAGTGCCATTTTGACCAGTGAGTAGTTTCATGCTGCACTCCTATTGGTTGGTTAGTAGACAGGTCATAACATCCTAAATTTCTAACACTGTCAAAAATTTTGTCCTAGGTTATCTTTGGTCGTAAGACCGTTACAACAGCCATCTTGAACCTCTCTCACAGTGCGACATAGGACCACCTTTTTGGAGCCACAACCAAAGATATCACGATTCTTTCACTTTGGTCATCTTTCCTCTGGAACACCCCAAAATCACAAAGTGTACTTCCAATGTTTAATCTATATGTTCTAGCTCTAGGTTCCTCCAGGAGCTGCAGCTACCTGTGGGCATGTCTTTATTACCCATGAGGCCTCTGGGTTTCTCTGCTCCACTGTCTCCGCCCTCTCTCTCTCTCTCTGTGCAGCTCTGATCTCCCTTCATTGTTCCTTTCTTTTATTCTTTTCCTGGCCAGGCACAGGTTTGGTTTGATAGTTTGATGTGACTTTGGTTTCTTTATTTTACTCACCTCACACACTTCCACTCATGCCACACTCTGCACTCATACTGATTTAACTGATGGACCATGCACATGGTTGTGGTAGTACTTATTTTGTTACTTTAAATAAATTTAGGTTAAACATTATTGGTGTATTTGCTCCTCTTTTGTTGTGGTCTTGAGCCAGGCCATATATATATATATACAAATGCACATATATTTTAAATTATCATTCTGATTTAATGTTTAATATTGTGTTAACCGGTGCTGTATATGTTCTCATTATATACTCATAATAATAATAATA
>VXCM01003879.1:0-13276 GCA_014773175.1 Lucifuga dentata
TCAACTCTGGCAGACAATAGTAGCAAAATGGGAAAGAATATCAAAAAATGAATCAGTAATTTTATTCCAGTGGGTGAGGAGGCCATGGTTTCTTGTGCAAGATACTTTTAGCAGAGAATGAAATGTGATCTGAGCAATAAGAATAGGGTTCCCATCCCTTCATGCTTGGAACCCAAAAAGCATTAATAACTTTATTCCAGCATGGGAGGGAGCCATGACATGCATGACTGCACAGCAGAAATTCTAACACTGCAACACGTGTCAGGTGGGAATCAAACCCATGATGTATTGGTTCCAGGAAAACAGCTTAACCTCTACACCATGAAGAAGACACAGGAAGATATGAGTGTGTGTTTGTGTCTACAGTGGAGGATTTGATCCAGTAATCTGATTGGGCGACAACATAATACTTTGAAAATATATAATGTAAAAACTTTAAAGTAGAGTTATACCAAAAGTCATAGCACATGTGAGAAAACATTGGCTCAACAGATTGTTTCCATGGTGTATGTAGCTCAAAGTGTGTAAGTGTAGTTACATGCCCAAGATTGCAAGATAAGGCAAAATATGCCCACTCAACTTTGGCAGCCAATTGCAGCAAAATGGTAAACAATATCAAAAAACAAAGTGATAACTTTTGTCCAGTTTTGTCCAGACTTTCTATAGGCAAAGTTTTTAAGGATTGAGCCAAAATTATAGGAGGAGATACGAAAAAATGGTTTTGGATAAAATTGATTGATGATTCATTTGTTGCAGGAGACATTCTTGCATATGTATACCAAATATGATTCCAATAAAATAATTCATTCTGGAGATATAACACATTTTGTAAAATGAGTCATGCCCCCTCAACTTTGGAGGCCAATTACAGCAAAATGATAAAGAACATGACAAAACAAAGTGATAACTTTTTTCCAGCTTGGTCCAGAGACGCTACATGTAAATTCTGGTGATGATTGAGCTAAAACTGTAGGCGGAGATAAAACTGTTTTGCAAACATTTCAAAATGGCAGAAAATCTAGCCAGATGAAAATGGCAGTGGTCTATGTGGATAGATGTGTATGCAGCCAAGGAATCTAAGGAAAAAAGAATTTTGATTCTAGGGCTTAGGGTTCAAAAGTTATAGACCAATATACACCAAAATTTTGAAGTTGTTATTATAGCGCCACCTTTAGGCCAATGGGTTTGGGTTTTGACGCCTGAGTAGCAGTGAAGTTTTTGAAACTATGTACCAAGTTTTGTAGCTCTAGCTTTTACGGTATCTGCTGCCCAGATACTTTTAGCAGAAAAGAATAATAACTGGAATTGTAAGCAATTATATGCGGGGTCCAAGCTCAATGGAACTCGGAACCCAAAGCCAATGACTGTAACAAGTTATGAACCAAAATACATTTCTTGTTATCACACAATCAGGCAGATATGTGTAATATCAGTGTGTATGCATGTCAAGTCCACACACACACACACACACACACACACACACACACACACACACACGAGGATGCACACATGGATGGGAGGACACTCTGCAACCTTTTCTTTGCACCATAGAGAGTGTTCTCTCCAGCTCCATCATAGCCTGGTAGAGGAGAAGCTCCAAGCAGGACCTTAAATTTGCATAAAATGGCAGAAAAACTAGAAGTTGGACATGGGTGTGGCTTACTTGGATAGATGCGTCTTAGCCTGAGGAATACAGAGAACAAAGAATTTTGATTCTATGATCTACAATCTTAATTAAAGTTTAATGTGGGTGTTATAGCACTCCCATCAGGTTGGTTGATGGCTCATTTTGTACAGATGTCTCTGCTGAACATGTCCACCAAGTTTGGTTACAGTAGACTAATTCTTTCAGGAAATATACCTCTAGGGCCTATGGTTCAAAAGTTATAAACCAATGTATGCTGAAATTTTTAATTTGTTATTGTAATGCCACCTTTAGGCCTATCAGTCTACATTTTGATGCCTAAATAGCGGTGAAATTTTTGAAGCTACATGCCAAGTTTCGTAGCCGTAGCTTTTAAGGTTTCTGCGGCCCAGATACGTTTAGGGCGGAAAAAGAATAATAAATATAGGCGTAAGTGGCAATAACCGGGGTCAAAGCACAGGTGAAGACTCAATGAATGATTCAGTTTTTGCAGAAGTCACGTGTGCGGATATTGGCCAAGTTTGGTGACAATAGACCTAATCATTCATGAGATATCACAGTTTTTGTCAAATAAGCCATGCCCACTCAACTTTGGCAGACAATTGTAGCAAAATGGTAAAGAATATCAAAAAAATGAATCAATAATTTTATTCCAGTGGGTGTGGTTACCATTGTTTCTAACACCCAGATAGTTTTAGTAGAGAATGAAGTGTGATCTGAGCAATAAGAATAGGTTTCTTTCTCAGGGGAAAAGAACCAGTGTGTCAAATGCCTCAGACTAAATGCTTGATGATAATACCAGACTTGGAAAACCCAGTCCACCCTGATCAACTGGTCTCTGTAATTTACAAAGACTAATTTTAGGCTGTTTATTGTTCCAAAGGAATTTATTGCTTAGTCTTTCAAATTGTTTAAAATATGTTTCAGGGATTTTGATTGGGAGTACTAGCAATAAATAATTAAATGTGGTGTTCATTTTAATTACATTGATTCTTCCCCAGAGAGAGAGAGAGAGAGAAAGAGTCGGGCCCATTGATCAATATCAGAATGATTTAACCAATAAGGGTTCAATATTACTCCTGCTCAAATCAGATAGTGAGGGAGGAAACACTATACCCAGATATGTCAAACCTTTCTCCGGGCAAGTAAGATTGCCTAAATGAAAAAGTGACTTTGTTAAAGGGAGCGCCTCTGATTTGGACCAATTAACCTTATATCCTGAAATTTTAGATGACTTATTAATAATATCCAGCAGGGCAGGGATTGAGCATTCAAGCTCAGTAACAAATAAAAGTATGTCGTCGGCATATAACATTAGTTTATGGGCTGTCTGGCCAATCTGAATGCCCACAAATTCTGGGTCCCTACAAATAGCTTCGGCCAGTGGTTCAAGAGCAAGAGTGAAAAGGAGGGGGAGTGTTGCAGAAAGCTTCTAAATAATAGTAATAATAACCGAGATGTTCTTAGTTTAACAGAACTTTACTGACAAAAGGAATAACAAAGAACAATATAAAATGCTCTCTGTTGCCCGCTTGTTCACTTGTTCACACCGGATGTACTTGTTCACATCATCAAAACTAAAGTCAAACTAAGGATTGTGGGCAAGTTACTTCCTTTACAATTTCAAAATAAAGCATTTATAAATTCAAATGTCATACAACTTCAAAACACATTTCCTGTTAACATTATCCCCTGCAATAACTATTTCAGTTAACTTACAATACTCATCAACTGCAAACATTCTAAATATTATGTCCTAGCATATTTTATTAAACATTTCTAACTCAAATCCTATAAAATCAATTCAACTAAAAATGTCACAACATCCTCCCACCCGATGAACAGTTGTTCATCACTGCTTAATCTATCAAATTAAACAATTTTCAAAGGATATATCAGTTGTACAGGCCTTTTCAATGGACTGCCTGTAGATGTATGAACAATACAGGAACAAATCAGTCCATCTCTCCCTGGAAACAGCTCTGTTATCCTGCCTGAATGCTGAAATGCTGAAGTTATAAGTGCCTGAAGACAGGAAGGCCTGAAGCATGTTTGAAGCCTCCTCCCATTCATTTTCAATGGGCAAAAATGCCTGAAAAACCCTGAATATTTCAAAAAATTATAAGAGATATTAATACAAAAAGATAGAGCAATAATGCAGAGAACAGTCTGAACAGCCTGAATTTTGAATTGGTTGAAGTATTCGTGGTGAAGAGGGAGCTGAGCCAGAAGGCGAGGCTCTCAATTTACCAATCAATCTACATTCCTATCCTCACCTCTGGTCATGAGCTTTGGGTAGTGACCGAAAGGACAAGATCGCGGATACAAGCGGCGGAAATGAGGTTCCTCTGTAGGGTGTCTGGGCTCACTCTCAGGGACAGGATGAGAAGCTTGGACATCCAGAAGGGACTCATAGTAGAGCTGCTGCTCCTCCGCATTGAAAGGAGTCACTTGAGGTGGTTCGGGCACCTAGTAAGGATGCCCCCTGGTCGTCTCCCTAGGGAGGTCTTCCAGGCATNTTGAGGTGGTTCGGGCACCTAGTAAGGATGCCCCCTGGTCGTCTCCCTAGGGAGGTCTTCCAGGCATGTATGGGGAAGAGGCCTCGGGAAAGACCCAGGACATGCTGGAAGGATTACATCTCCCGGCTGGCCTGGGAATGCCTCGGAGTCCCCCAGGATGAGTTAGAGGGCCTGGCTGGGGACAGGAAGTGTGGGCCGGGCTGCTTAGTCTGCTGTCACCACAACCCAGACCCAGATAAGCAGAGGATAATGGATGGAATGGATGGATGAAGTATTCGTTGAAGTATGTAATAATAAAGAGCAATAAGAACAAAGGCGTGTGATTACCTGTAGCAATCACAGGCAATAATAATAATAATAAGTATGCAGCATTATAGGATGTGTACTGCCGCTGGCAAGCACATAAAAATAATAATCCTAACAATTCTAATATCCGAACAATTACAATAGATGCCCAAGCACTTCATGCTTGGACCCCTAATAATAATAATCCAAACAATTACAATAGGTGCCCAAGCACTTTGTGCTTGGAACACTAATAATAACAATAATAATAATAACAATAACAATAATAATAATAATAATAATTATCCGAGAAATTTCAAAAGGGTTCCACGCACTTCGTGCTTGGATCACTAATAAAACTGTGTCACATCACTTTCTGTGACTCTGTCGCTGGCCTCTACTTAGCCAGTCAGGACAAAGAGCAGGCCNCACACACAAACACACACACACACACACACACACACACACACGGATGCTTTGTGTGTTAATCTACGTTAAAAGCTAAATGGATACATAATGCCTCTACTGAGAGTATTATCCTTTTCCAGGGAAATCCTGTAGCCATGTGTACCGAGGACACACAGACACACTCACACACACACGCACACGCACACACACACACACACACACTATATGTATATACAAACGCACAGTCCCCTTGTCAGCGGTTGAAGAGCCTGATGGTGGTGAGGGGTTAAACATTAATGCACTGAGGATTATGACCTGTGTTGGACTTAATTCTCTGCAGATCCTCCTGCTGATCAGATGCTCATCTGTCATGTAAGAGTGAATGTGTGAGTAAATGTGTGAGTGACCGTGAGAGTGAACATGAGAGTGAATGTTTGAGTGTGTGAATATGTCAGAATCAATGTGTGAGAGAGTGAACATTCACTCACATGTTCGTGTGAGTGAACATGTGAGAGTGTGTGTGAGAGAGTGAACGTGTAAGTGAACGTGTGAGTGAGTGAATGTGTGATTGAACGTGTGAGAGTAAACATGTAAGCAATCATGAGAGTGAATGTGTGAGTGATTAAATGTGTGAGTGAACATGAGAGAGTAAATGTGTGAGAAAAAAGTGAGAGTAAACCGTGCGAGTGAACATGTGAGTGAATGTTTGAGAGTGAACGTGTGAGAGAGTGAATGTGTGAGTGAACCTGTGAGTGAGTGAACTTGTGAGTGAACATGTGAGTGAATGTGTGAGTGAAAGTGTATGAGTGAACATGAGTGAATGTGTGAGTAATCGTGTGAGTGAACATGAGTGAATGTGTGAGTAAATGTGTGCGTGAACATGTGAGTGAGTGAATGTGTGATAGAATGTGCAAGTGAATGTGAGTGAACATGAGTGAATGTGTGAGTAAACCTGTGAATGAACGTGTATGTGAACATGTGAGTGAGTGAACGTGCGAGTGAATGTGTGAGTGAAAGTGTGAGTGAACATGACTGAATGTGTGAGTAAACTTGTGAGTGAATGTGAGTGAATGTGTGAGTGAGTAAACGTGTGAATAAACATGTGAGTGAGTGAACATGAGTGAACGTGTGAGTGAATGTGAGTGAGTGAACGTATGAGTGAATGTGTGAGTGAATGTGTGAATGTATGTGTGAGTGAATGTGTGAGTGAACATGAGTGAATGTGTGAGTATACATGAGTGAGTAAATGTGTGAGTGAACATGTATGTGAACATGTGAGTGAATGTGTGAGTGAATGTGTGAGTGAACCTGAGTGAATGTGTGAGTAAACTTGTGAGTGAGTGAATGTGTGAGTGAATGTGAGTGAATGTGTGAGTGAGTAAACGTGAGTAAACGTGAGTGAGTGAACATATGAATGAATGTGTGAGTGAACATGTGAGTGAGTGAACATGTGAGTGAATGTGTGAGTGAATGTGTGAATATACGTGTGTGTGAATGTGTGAGCGAATGTTTGAGAGTGAACGTGTGAGTGAGTGAAGCTGTGAGTGAACATGTGAGAGAGTAAACTTGTGAGTGAACATGAGAGTAAATATGTGAGTGAATGCGTGAGAATGAATGTGTGAGTGAGTGAATGTGTGAGTGAACCAGATGAGTGAGTGAACATGTGAGTGAATGTGTGAGTGAAAGTGTGTGAGTGAACATGAATGAATGTGTGAGTAAGCGTGAGTGAGTGAACATATGAGTGAACATGTGAGTGAATGTGTGAGTAAATGTATGAGTGAACATGTGAGTGAGTGAATGCCTGAGTGAACATGAGTGAATGTGTGAGTAAACGTGAGTGAACATGTATGTGAACATGTGAGTGAGTGAATGTGTGAGCAAATGTGTGGGTGAAAGTATGTGAGTGAACTTGAGTGAATGTGTGAGTAAATGTGTGAGTGAGTGAACGTGAGAGAATGTGTGAGTGAGTGAATGTGTGAGTGAGTGTGTGAATGAACGTGTGAGTGAATGTGTGACTGTGAGTGAAAACATGAGTGAGTGAATGTGTGAGTGAATCTGTGAGTGAATGTGTGAGTGAACATGTGAGTGAGTGAATGTGTGATTGAACATGAGTGAGTAAATATGTGAGTGAATGTGTGAGTGAGTGAATGTGTGAGTGAATCTTTGAGAGTGAACGTGTAAAAGTGTGAGAGGTGAAGCCCTGAGTGAACATGTAACTGAACATGTGAGTGAAAGTGTGTGAGTGAACATGAGTGAATGTGTGGGTAAAAATGTAAGTGAGTGAACATGTGAATGAACATGTGAGTGAATGTGTGAGTAAACGTGAGTGAACATGTGAGTGATTGAGCATGAGTGAATGTATGAGTGAACATGTGAGTGAGTGAACATGTGAGTGAATGTGAGTGAATGTGAGTGAACATGAGTGAGTGAATGTATTAGTGAACATGTGAGTGAATGTGTGAGTGAATGTGTGAGTGAACATGTGAGTGAACTTGTGAGTGAATGTGTGAGTGAACATGTGAGTGAGTGAACATGTGAGTGAATGTGTGAGTGAACGTGTGAGTGAGTGAACATGTGAGTGAATGTGTGAGTGAATGTGTGAGTGAGTGAACGTGTGAGTGAACCTGTGAGTGAATGTGTGAGCGAACATGTGAGTGAGTGAATGTGTGAGTGAATGTGTGAGTGAACATAGTGAACATGTGAGTGAGTGAACATGTAATGTGAGTGAAAGTGTGAGTGAACATGTGAGTGAGTGAATGTGAGTGAACGTGTGAATGAGTGTGTGAGTGAGTGAACGTGAGTGAATGTGAGTGAATGTGTGAGTGAATGTGCGAGTGAGTGAACATGTAAGTGAATGTGAGCAAACGTGAGTAAGTGAATGTGAGCAAACGTGAGTGAGTGAATGTGTGAGTGAACATGTGAGTGAGTGTATGTGAGTGAGCACGAGTGAATGTGTAAGTGAACGTGAGTGAACGTGTGAGGCAGGGTGTGAGCGAATGTGTGAGTGAATGTGAACCCAACTTTTGTTTTACTTCAGGTTTAAAAGTTCAGCCCCCAGAACACCTCTACAGGAAGAAGTAGGTGACCCAGGTGTTCTGCACACGAGGCAAATCAGGTAGCACAAGACAGGACAAAGGCTGTCATGTGGATTTAGGGATTTTAGGACTGTTCTTCTCTTGTGTTTTTATGAGTGCAGTCCATAAAGCAGAAATATGTCAGCAGGGCTGGATTATTGCTATAATCCAACGGCTCATCCTGCAGCCGCCACCCAGCACAGCCATCTTTAAATAGATGGCAGAGATGAGAGATGGAGGGTTGGGTCTACAGCCGGCAGAGAAAAGAGATGAGACTAAAGAGGGTGAAGGGGACACAGGGAGAGATAACAGAGAGGAAATGTGAATGAATGAAAGCATAAAGGATCAAAAGTAAAACGTGAGTAAAGGGCACAGACAGAATGGGCTTAAACCTTTTGGAGAAGTCAGAAAGAGTTTACAGGGTACGTAAAATGCAAAACTAAGCAGTTAAAATGGGGTAAACAGTTTGGAGTGCATTTACATGAGTTCATTTTAAGTTGGAATCTCTTTCATGCCCTTTAATCCAGCCATCCTTTTAATTCATTTTACAAAATGTTTTGTGCAGCTTTGCTCAGTTTTGAGTTGAATTGAAAAGGCTGACATGCACAAAGTGGTCAAGCGGTGGATTTTGCAGTCACCCCCCAAACGGCTGACAAAGTTAAGGAGCAACATGAGAAATTTCTCAAGATCAATAAGGGATAAATTCATTTATGATCACAATGCCTCATGATTTATGATCACTGCTTAAATACACATACACATACATATACACCAGCATGCAATGGTTTGGAATCACTTAGAAATTTTCATGTTTTTGGTAGAAATTTTTCGCTTTATTCACCAGTTTGGCATTAAATTGATTTTAAAAAGTAGCCAAGACATTATTAATGTTGCAAATGGCTCCATGCCAAATATCAGTGTCATGTGCAACAGTGAAATGATGACTCCTGGATGCTGGCCTTAAAGGCAGATTTTAAAATATCTGAAAATGGCAAATAAAAAAAGCGCAAAGTGGGCAGAAGAACAGAGACAGTGGAAGGTGGACGACTGGAAAAGAGTTTTATGGACGAATGAGACGTAAAAATGAAAGGATGCTGAAAGAGTGCTTGATGCCAGTCTGTCAAACATGACGGAGGAGATGGAATGTTATGGAGCTGCTTAGGTGCTGGTAAGAAGGAAAATTTACACAGAGTGCAAAAAATAATGAACCAGAAAAGTTACCTTTGTATTTTACAATGTCATGATGTCTCCTGCTTTTTGGAAATTTCATCCTGCATCAGGACAACAATCTGAAGTAAACTTCTAAGCTATGTAAAGCCTATTTGGTGAAGAAACAGGAAGCGGGAGTCTCTTTGATGAACTGGCCTGCACAATCACCAGATTTGAAAACCTATGGAGCTCTTGTGGGAAGAGCTTCACCGTGAGGTCACAGGAAAATTAAAAAGAAAAGTTCTAAAGCCAGTCAGACCTCTGGGAAAAGCTACAGAAGGCGTGGATTAACATTTCCCTGAATATCTCCAAAACTCACAGCTAGAGTGCTAAAGGTCTGCAAAGCTGTAACTGCTGCAGAAGGAGGATTCTTTGATGAAGGTAAAGTTTGATGAATACATTAACTCTATCAATTAAAAAGTAAGTTATAACTTTCTCAATGTATGAAATATAATTTCTGATCAATTTAATGCTACCTTGGTGAATAAAGGTTCAACTTTGTAACATTAGTTAATGCTGATCTTCTTTACATTGCTGTCTGACATGAGAAGTAGCCTTAAAGGCGTTCCGCGCTGACCATGGATGATGTTTCAGCCTTCACAATGCCCCCTAGTGGATATTGTGGTTAATGCCTTGAAGTACATAAGCGAATTATGTTGGAGACTAAAGCCCCTGTCAGACATGAATCTGTTAACCTGCTGCATCATCTATTTGTTAAAGTGGAGATTTTGGTCTTCTTTATGACAAAGGGTCTGTTCAAACATGGCAGAACCTTTACGCATGCAGATACATGATATTTGGCATCTGGAGGTTTAATAGATGAGGTGAGAGATGTTCATGATGGTGGTCATATCGTTGTATACCGCGGCATTTATCTTGTCTTCAGCGTGGTTTGAGAGCAGCTCTCTAATTTCTGCATCACATCAATTTCCAGCCATTTTATTGTTCTGAAAGTTGTGCGTTCTAGAATTTAAAGCATCACTTCCTTGTCTCACATGATTGGTCCACAAGTTATACATAAAAACATCTAATGTCAGAGCACATTAATCTCATGACTATTTAGTCATGCTTGTGCCATGAAGGAAGTGTTACAGGAATGTTACTAGGTCCTATACTAAAATTGCTGGCACTACTTTTACCAAAAGTAGCAAGGTATCCTTTTCAAACAGGACGCTTAAGTGTTAGATTGCCAGCAGCTGAGAGGTTGGGGGGTGACCATTACAAAATCCTAAACCTACAGGAGAAACCTAAGACACATTCTCCTCTCTTCCTCCTTCAGCAGCAGATAAACCGTCACACCGATCCCCCAAAAACCTGCAACCCGCAAGGATGGCATGTTGATCAACTCTGTCCAAGAACTCAGCTGCTTGTGAATTCATGTGACTTCTGCTGACAAATCCTGCTTCACATTTACTTTTGCAGTTTGACCAAAAATAAGCCAAATACAATAGTAGGTAGATTCCATCTGAGCGTGTCTGCTAGCAGCTGCTTTACCTCCATGCTGCTGCGGTTGCATTGGTGAGTGTCGGCAAACCAGCCATCTCCCGTCGCACACTGGTTCACATCGATGTCCTGAATGTTGACATCCACACGGATCACACCCCTGACATGACACACACACACACACACACACACACACACACAAACGTGTCAGATTGCAGAAAGAGCGAATGTTCTTTAAGATTACAGACATCATTGCACTTATTGAATCTTCCCTTTGCCCTGAAGCTCCTTGTTTTTTTTCCTGCAGGAACACGCACAAGTGTCTTCCCTTTCAAATGTCAGCTGTTATCCAACTCTCTTGATTCAATCATTCCAAATGCTTATCAAACAGATGTGCAGAGTGCTGCAGCAGAGGTCAGCAGGGCAGCACAGCTACTGTCGTCTGTCTCCAGCAGGGTACATACACATCCTGCTAAAGCTTTTATGCTTTTCACAGATTTAAAAAAGAGGCTTATTTACTGATTCCCAGTGCCAGGCATGTCTGAAATGTTATACTGGTGTTGAAAATGTTGTCCGAGAATTTGCTTATGTGAAAGCATTAACATCAGTAAAACAGGAGAGTGAGAGAATTTTCTCCAACAGTATTCTGTGTATTTTTCGTCATTTCATTCTGCAGCATAAGAGAATCAGAGTGACGTTATCCTCATGAGACAGATCCTAACCTGAACCAAGGAGCTTTAAAGGACAATAACGATGATTTTACGTGTTTCAACTCAACATATACAGTACAATCCACATACATGTTATGTAACTGACTCCAGTTTGCAAAACATACGACTGGAGTGGTAAATTTTACAGTAGTTTTTCTTACCTTCCAGACTAAGATTGGTTTCAGTTCATTCCAGCATGCTATAAAAATCAACTTGTAGACACTTGAACCATGCTTGAGATAAAAAAAAAAAAAAAATNAAAAAAAAAAAAAAAATCCATCACATTGAACACTAAGCTTAGTCATGCACACACTAAGTCACACACACCGTGTCTATATGGGCAAATATCGTCACACACCCACGTTCCCTCATTCATAAACATTTGTTAGCAGCATCTTTTAGCGTTTTCCTTCAGAGGTGTTATTACAGTATTGACAGGAAGTGATTCATAAAACACACTGACACGCTAACATGAAGACAAGTTTCATTCTGATGGTAGTGATCAATAACTTTGAGAGATGAAAACACTCAGATGATCAGTTTATTTACATGGAGAGTTTTCATCAGGTCTCACCGAGACTCTTCATCAAGAGTCATCCTCTGATCTCTCTCTCACACACACACGGATCTGTGATCTGTTAAACATGGAGCTGTAAATCAGAGTTCATGTTTCTCTGCTGCTTTAACGTGTCGTTTCTCTGTAACAGATGAATCAGATAAACAGGAAGCAGCTCATTAACACGCTGATCTGTGGGACTTCCGGTCTAGCACGCTAGCTAGGTGATGGCAGCATAAAGCAACAGGTCCCCGACAGCAAGAACTAAAATTGCCCGAAAAACTCAATTTTCCACAAAAACGTGCAACAAATAAGTGTATATACAATGGGCGAACACATAATGCCTAAAAGAAACAAGAAGAGTCTTGTGCAAAATATAGAGCACGATGAAGAAAAAGACCAAATGTCTCAAGCTAGCGGCAACATGGAGGATGACATGCAGCCGGACCCGGAGCCAAGTCGAGAAGCTAACCTGGGCTTAATCCTGAAAGAACTACGCGAATTCAGAAATGACTCATGTCAGCAATTAACTAGTATAAAAGAAAAATGTTTACCTGAAACACACCTGAAAACGTGTCATAACGTGTCATAACGATGCTCTGATAGAGAAGCTTTACGAGCTTCAGTTACCATGGTGATTATTTAAGTTTCAACATTTCATTTTCAAGGTTTTATTTGTCACAGGCAGCCATACAAGTATAACAACAGTGAAATGCTTTTTCTGGTAGATTCCCAGACTGTGCTTCTTAAGTGTAAAAAAATATAATAAGATAAAACAAAATAAGAAATAAGGATAAGGCAACAAGGCCAAAATTGACAATTAAAATTGTATAAAGTATGCAATCGACAGTTAGATTCATATGTGGACATTGATAAAGTTATTGCAGTTTTACCAAAAAATACTGGAGTTGAAGTTATATAATGAATGTGCAGGCTTCCAGCTTTAATTTGAGGATATTTACATCCAAACTGGGTAAACTGGGTGAACTGGGTTTAGGAATAGCATTCTGTTGTTCTTTCATTAACAGTTAAGCAGGTAAAAGGTCTGGAGTTGATTCTAAGTGTGGAATTTGAATTTTGAAGCCGTTTCTGTGAACTTTCAATGTGAGGTCCAAAGAGCTGTCAGTGCAAGTAAAGCAGGCCATCATCAGGCTGAAAAAACAAAAGCAACGCATCAGAGAGAGAGAAGAAACATTAGGAGTGGCCAAAACAAACAATTTGGTACATTCCTAAAAAGAAGGAACGCACAGGAATTCTCAGCAACACCAAAAGGCCTGGATGACCAGAACACAACTGTGATGGATGATCGCAGAATTCTTTAGGTGGTGAAGGAAAACCCCTTCAGAACATCTAGTCAACTCAGGAAAACTCTGGAGGAGGCAGGCACATCACTGTCAAAGTCTACATACAGAGGGTTTACCAAGAGG